>PVLC010004684.1:0-53221 GCA_004027655.1 Graphiurus murinus | reverse complement strand
GCCCCCTGCCCTGGGGTGGGTGAGTCCGGCCAGGAGCTCCAGATGCAGGTTCAGGAGACTGTGGGCCTTATGCTGCCATGAACTGTCTGGGAACAGTTTAATAAGCACGGAGTTTTAGTACAAAAGCAGGTTAGACCATACAGTTTGGAAGATGCCCCAGCCGTTAGCTCTCTAGTCTACTTGTTTAGAGCCTCTCACAAGCCAGGTCATAGAAAACTGAGAGGGAATGACCTTCCTTGGCCAGAAGGATTACATGTTCTATCAAACCCCCACCCCATCTCCTCCTACTGCCCCTCCGCCAAGCTTTAGGATTTGTTGTGGCTCCATTTTCCTATTGGCTGCTTTCAAGAAGCACTATTGAAAAGGAATTGGTTAATTAGTCCTGTATATTACAGATATTCTAGCTTCTGGGGTTTATAATCCAAACAAGCGCACTTTTTTCTATCATTCGGGGTTAGACAGTTGCAGCTAATGGTATTCTTACCCTTGTGGATGTGTTGCCCGTGACTGTATAGGGGGCATGCTGTGGGATGCAGGTAAGGCATGGGACGCGTAAAACAAACCACGTGCTCAGGATGTTTAACGCCACATTTATATATCTCAGTTTGTGGCACAAAGACCTGCCCTCTCCCCTTTAGTCATCCTACCCTTTCGTTAAGCATATACAAGCGATGGTTCCCCTGTGTTCACAGGTATGACTCTTAAGACAGAAAAAAATTAAAGAAACCTACACAAGTCCCTACAAAAAAGTCAATTTAATGCCTCTGTATTTATGGGAGTTGATTCTTCCAGATATCTTCATTTGTTTTATTCTAACAAGCCTTGTTAAATTCTTCTGGAATTGGAATCTGCACATGATTTTCTTTTTCCAAATAAGCAGTATGAATACATAAGACCCAATCACAGGAGGTGTGAAATCAAAATCCATGTAAAGGGAAAAAAAGCTTTAATGAGTAAATATGAAGCAAAGACAAGGCTGGGAAAAGAGTGACCACATAACACACACACACACACACATTCACACACACAGTCCCCACAACATCTTCCGTCACACACACACGCACACACATACACAATCCCATCTTCTGGGACACACACACACACACACACACACACACACACACTCCCCACATCTTCTGTGACACACACACACACTCCCCACAATATTATCTTCAACACACACACACACACACACACACACACACACACACACACACACACACGGTCCCCACAACATACGCAACTTATATGAATGTCAAGGTGCCTCTCAAAAATTCAAAGCTTCAGTTTGAAATCTTACTAAGTCATATTGAAAATTGTCCTCTGAAACGGCCTACCAAATTCCTAAAAGGCCACTACAGTGCATTTGAAGACAGAGATAAAGGGGGTAAAAAATAAAATGGAAAACTGACAAAAAGTAAGCCAGGTAGAAGCATTGAGTAGCCTGGAAAAATGAGAGAACGGGGCGCTGATTCAGACTGACGGCGGCAACAGGCTTCCTTCAGAAGCGAGCTAGCCGCTCTAAATGCTTGAGGTTCTTGATTTTAATAAGCCAAACATAGAACTAAGGCTACTGGATTTGTATTACAAGTGTTATTATTTTAAAAGAAAGCCAGAATAATGTGCTTGTGATTAGCAATCAACCTGCAAAACTTCAGAGCCTCAAAACCATGACAGGATTTGGAAGAGCATCCCTGGGTAAAAGTCTCAGAAAATGACAATTATCCTAGTGAAGAAAATAATTATAAGTTGAGAGGACTCCTTTAAGGCTTTGGGGAGTTATTCTGCAGTTGTGAGCGCTTGCATCCAAGGTAATTCCATTTAGGGTCCCTTGCACACTGATTTACGAGTGGCTGCCTCAGTGTGGCTCCAAGTATCTTGCTTCATGAGGAGATGTGTGGATTTGCCCTACACAACATGTATTGATGTGCCATTTAAGTTGCAGTTAAGAAACAACAACAAATTTTTTTATATTAATATCTTGGGGTTGTTCCTGGGAAATATAAGACCTTGCAGCTTTGGAGCAGGTGCAGAGCACCGAGTTGCTGTTCTCAGAGTGACCTTGGGTTCCTGGTACCATCGTTTACGTTGTGGCTTTGACCCCCATGCCCATCTCACGGGTTTCACTTGGGTCCTGATGAGAAACTTTTCAACATGGTGGGAAGAGCATGTACTAAGCTGTGGGGGGAAATTGGCAATCACTGTTCCACCTACATAACAGGTGAAGAGGGAGGTTTTCAGACCAAATGTAAAAACCCACCACACAGAAGAGACTATGCTGCCTTCTGATTTCTCTCTTGAGATAGCCCCTTCCACAGTCTCTGGGGTGATCTCATCTTTCTAATGCAGAATTTCCTCTCTCAGGACTGTCTACTCACTTCTCAGTCTTTTGTACTGTCTTTAAAAAAGAAAGAAAGAAATATAGACACCCTTCCCATCCAAATATCTCTAGACACCATAAAGAAACTTAAAATTGATACATTAGCATGCATTAAACATCTGGAAGGTAAAAGCAAACAGAAGAAGAAAAGGACTGAACAAGAGAAGTTATCTGATTATCCTTTTATAATAATAAATCACTAGATTTCAAAGTTAATTCTATCATCATCAGAGAATAAATGAACTTTACAAATTGAAGACAAGTATTTATTTTTTTTTTCAATTTTCAGGGGCAACATTTTATGTATGTCAATTATGTCAGGTTGGTTGATTTGTTTCTTATTTTTTAAAATCATTTTCTTGTCTCTGTTTTTGTCAGTTCTAAGTCACCCATGTTAAAAATCTCCTACTAAGAGTTATGTTATGATGTGAGACTATAATGCACAAATAAAAACACATTAAACAAATCTCCTACTGAGATTGTGGATTTTTCTACATTTCCTTTAGATCTGTTAGTTTGGGCTTTCACTTTTTATAGTTTAAGATAAAATATTGCCGGGCATGGTGGCACACACCTGTACTTAGGAGGCTAAGACAGGAGGATCATAGATTTGCAGCTAGCCTCAGCTACTTCGTGAGGCCCTTTGAAACTTAGTGAGACTGTTTCAGAATTAGAATTAAAAATAGGGCTGGCTTGTAGGTAGAATGCCCCTGGGTTTAATGTTCAATCCCCAGTACCAAAAAAAAAAAAAGATAAATTATTGGATTACTAGATTACTAGTAGATATGTCTTTCAATCACAATGTCTTGCTTTTTTCCTTTAATGTTTACTTTGCTATAACAACATTTGTTTTCTTTAGTTCAGTGTTTAAATGTGATTATTTTTATAATTTTTACTTTTTTGTATTCTTGTATTTATGATGAACAGCTTATAAGCATGGATTTATTTCATTTTGGTCTAGGTTTTATTTTAAATGTACTCTGAAAACTTTTGCAATTTAATTGGGTTATCCAATCTATTTACATTTAAATAAATTATTAATGTACTTCAGTTCAAATATACCATCTTAATGCCATTTCTGATTGTTCAACCTCTTCTGTGTTCCTTTTTCTTTGCTTTCTTATCTTCATTTTATAAAAAATGGCTTATATTATTCCATCTTCTACCTTTACTATCTTATGGTTTATAAAGCCACTAAAATATTTGAGCAATTTATCCTGAATATTGCATCTAATGCCAACTTAATAGACTAATATCAGCTTGAACATTTTCCACCTTTTTAAGACATTGGAACCTAAGCATACTTTGTCACTTAATCATTTTAAGTTTTAGTTGCTTATTACCATGCTTTTATTTCTAGCTATACTTGAAACATCAGAAATAATTTTTCTTCTACCTAAATATCTTATCATTAATATTTTAGTGCAGTGTTCTTGTTATAAATTGTCTAGTGTGTGTGTGCGTATGTGTGTGTGCATGTTCATTTTTTTAAAATTTTGTATTTCTTCCTGTTTTTTTTTTTTTTAAACTGGGCTTAGAATTCCACTTTGCAGGTTGTTTTCTTTCATCACTTCACTGATGTCATTCCAGTATTTTCTGGCTTCCATTGTTTTGTCTTGCAAATTCTTATTACTTTCTTTTCTAGATTTTATATATGTTTATGCTCCGTGGTTTAGTCTGGTTATTTTCAATTGAATTCTCTTTCACTTATTTAATTTTCCCTTCTTTTGCTATTGAACTCATCAATTAAGTTGTTCTTTCCAGTATTCTATTTTTTCAGTTTTAGAACTCCTATTTGAATATTTCAGTCATCTGCTTCGATCTCCAACATTTCTTGGATTTTCTTATATGTGGATTTTTTTTTTTTGTTTGTTTGTTTGTTTTGTTTTGTTTTTTGGCGGTACTGGGGATTGAACTCAGGGGCATTCTACCTCCGAGCTACACCCCCAGCCCCATTTTTTTTATTCTTTATTTTGAAACCGAGTCTCACTAAGTTGCGGAGTGCCTCACTAGGTAGCTGAGGCTGGCCGCGAACCCGGATCCTCCGGTCTCAGCCTCCCGAATGCTGGGATTACAAGCATGCGCCACCACGCCCGGCTATGTGGATTTTTTTAATGTTTCTGTTTATGTCTCTTATCTTTAGACCACTCAGGCATCTTCTTCTTTTTTATTTTTTATTTTTGTTTTCTTGTAGTCCTCTGTATTCTCTTAGGTAATTTTGGTAACTTTTATTGAGTGTTGGACAATTTGGGTAGAAAAGCAAACAGGTTCTCTGATTTTATCTTCCTTGGAGAGGATTTTTTTTAAGTAGGTAACTAAATTAAGTACAAAAAAAGCCCATTTATTATAATATGACATATATTTGATGTTGGTTATTAGATGTGTGTGTGTGTGTGCTAGCCTGTTTTTTTAAAAATTCTGTTCACTGTGTAACTTTATAGGGATTTCAACAAAAAGCCTGATTATTTACCAAGACTCCTGTAAACTCCAACTTTTGTCTCTTTAGCATTGTGGTCTGTCAAAAGCCCTGCTCTAATTTTCAGCCTTCTGCCTTCTTGCACTTAAAAAAAAAAGTAAAACAAAACAAAACAAAAACAAAAACAAACAAACAACAAAAAAGTTTATGCATTGTAATTATACATCATATTGAGGTTGCAAGTGATACAAACATCCATGCACATCATACTAGTGTATGTATTTTCCTCTGGATTCCACCCTCCACCCCAATCCATATTAGAGAGATTGGTAGTCATCCCTTCATGCATAAACACAGCATTATTTGAACTGTTTCCTTCCTGGGTTCTCCTTTCTCCCCTCCCCCACCCCTACTCCCTTCCCACTGTTCTACTGGTTTCTTTCATTTATCTCAAGTCCCCTTTGCTTCCTATTTTGTCTCTAGCTTCCACACAAGAGAGAAAACATATGACCCTCACATACTGAGGGTCTGTGACTGGCTGATCTGACTCAGCATAAAATTCTCTAGTTCCCTCTATTTTCTTGCAAATGATATAATTTTGTTCTTATTTATGGCTGAGTATAACTTTCAAACAGCAAATTCCTGAAAGAATGATGCACGATGTAGGGTCCCCTCTGTGAGTTTCCCTTCCCCCTGGCACTAGCCCTTCAATCCTTGTCACCAGGCTTCAGCCAAATTTCTCCTGTTTCTTTTCTTTGTTGTTTGGTGGGAAAGCTTGTCTTATACTGATTGTTTGATTATAACTAACAGTAAAATTGCTTTTATAATGTTAAATCATAACTCCCAGGGAATGGCTACCAGGAAATATCTTCCTTTTTTGGTCCCTATGTTCTGAATCTAGAAAGAAAATCAATATAATGGCAAAAACTGGGAGATTTTTATATAGTCACAAAATCTCCCAGTTTTTGCCATTATATTGATTTTCTTTCTAGATTCAGAACATAGGGACCAAAAAAGGAAGATACATATATATATTGTTTCTTGTATATATGTGTATATATATATATATATATATATATATATATATATATATATATATATATATATATAAAATCTCCATATCTTCAGATCCAAATTTCACATAAATCATTTGGAGTTTTAGGCAGAAAATTAATTCCTGGCCAGCTTTCGATGTGATTTGATTTTTTGGGACAATCACCTACTGACTAAATTCATATTTGGTTCTAATTTCTAATGAAATCTGGGGCAAGGATGGATATTTTTGTCAATAATTGTCTCTGGATATATGTCTTTTGTGTATTATGTGTTTCTTGACATTATGCAGCTAAGGCTGCCAGTTGAAATTATTTTAAGCCTTTTGTGCTCTGTTGTAAAAATGGGGTTATTCTTTCATTCTTCAAGTTCATTTCCTGGCAGTTGCCAATAGCAACAGAGTTGTAGATTACCAAACCACCTTCCAGAATGTTAAAAACCTGTGGGCTTACCTAAGTGCAATGAAAGGATTCATGTGTGGTCTAATTTTGGCTTAGCTCTTAAAGTTTACAAGAAAGAGGAAATGACAGACCTTTGCTCCAGGCAACTATAATTCTGAGCAACAGGTTTGTTCTAAATCCAAACACCCATGAGAGACTGGAGCAGTCCTGACAAGAAGTCCAAGCTCTGTCACTTGAATCTTGTGGTACATTTTGATACCCTGCTAGTTTAGGGCCACCCTGAGTTAGCTGCATCATTCAGAGTTCCTTCTGATTAGGACTGTGCGCTTCTGCACACGTGACTCAGGTCTTCTGGTTGTTAGAATCTTTACTTTTCAAGCAATTTCATAGAATTCTATATTCTGCTTATCTCACAAGTAGGTCTCAAATGAAATAAAGCCCATGAGAGTGTTTTGCAAATTGTCAAACTCCATACAAGCAGCAGGAGGGGCAAACCTTAGTACGCAAGCTTATCCTTCCGCGAAGCTATCCAGCCCTTCTCTGTTACATCCATTGCAACATATTCCTTCGCACATAAGATTTCTAATTTCATTCCCAGAAATATGAACACAAATCAGTTTGCAAATCTGGGCAGGGAAGAAGGTTATTGGATATTTACCTCCATGTCTCTTATCATTATTCAAACTAAAGGATATTTTTTCTCTGTCTTGCCTAGGAAGAATTTCACATTCATCAGTTCAATTTATTTTATAGATAAGCTAACCCAAAAATATAGAGGAGGCCCCAAAATGTCAGCTGCCCTGTTTTGATCTTATAGTTAGTCATTGACAGAACCAGACGAAAAAGAAATCTTCTGCTTCACTTTGGTGATATGCTCTGATGTGATACAGTACCAAGTCATTTCAGATCAAGCACGCACATGTGCACATGCGTGCACACAGAAAAATAGCTTTCCTTGGACTGTAAAAAAGGAGATGGACACATTTCTCATCTCTTCCTCTATCCCAAAGGGACAGAAAAGGATGGATTTATTTTCTTTCCAACCCCCCCTGCTAAGATGTTAGTATTTTCCTTCTGGAATGTTTATCTGCCTCTTCGTGAGCATATTCTTTGCCACTGTAGAGTCACATCACAAGATCTGATATTAGAACTCACAGTCCCTGAATATGATCCATGAAACTGTTGAAGCACCCTGGAACAGTGAGGGAATGAGGCCGGATGAGCTGTCTCAGTTAATATTCCTACTGGTAAACCCAGGAAGCCCAGTCACACAACTAAGAGGAAAGGAGACTAATTTGCTTACAGTTTTTGGAGATTTCAGGGTTTCAGTCCATGTGAGGCTAGGTCTGCAGGGCTCAGGACCCGGCACTGGGAAGCAGAGAGAGAGGGAGAGAGCAAGGGTTCTGCTCTCACATCACGGAGGCTGGGACACAGGAGCCAGCAAGCAAGGAGACTCAGACAAAAGCACCATCCCTAAGGCCACACCCCCCAGGAGCCCCCCTTCTCCAGCCACACCTCACCAGTTACCACCAAGTAAAGCCATGAATGGATTTGTCTACTGATAAGATTGTAAGCCTCGTGACTTAATTCCATCAACTCTGAGCAGTAATACATGAGGTCTTTATCTAATCATAACATGAGAAGTGAAAATTAAACTCAGGGCCCTAGCATTTGGGCAAATGCAATAAGAAGACATAGTACGTGTGTGTGTGTGTGTGTGTGTGTGTGTGTGTGTGTGTGATAGTTTTAACCTTTGTATTCAGGGGTGCAGAGAAGATTGATTTGGGGAAAAAAAGTAAGATATTTAAATGAGACTGGCATGTGTATATGAACACAAAATGAGAAAAAAAAATGCTCAGACAGAGACCATGCTTATTTTTCTTCAATAGTAAAAATAATGATACTAAAACTGTTTCCTGCTAGCTAGCACACCTTGCAAATGGGCATGGTTATCCTTGGGGAACAGGAGAGTATATGGGATGTAAGAACCTATAGGATATGCCTTTGTGCGGTATCAATATTAGTTGTGTTAATGATTTAGAATATTTTAGATCGAGCATAGCTTATTGAGTAGAATGCAAGAATCCAAAGAAATCCCTGCGTACCAAGTGCTGTGTGCCGCTCCATCTTTTAGACTCACCAGTAAACATGACCACTCAGTCTCCTCTCCCATCAAAAGTAAAAATGTTTGAGAACCAGTGGAGTATTTGCATTATAGAATATGTCCGGGCACCCTACATATTTCTCACAAATTTTTCACTTTTCCCTCTGCTGAATAGCAAACCTTAGAGGCTGCCTTTTCTATTTCCTAATGCAAAGTATGGAAAGTGGACTTTTCAAATTGACGCATTCTGGTCTGTACATTTAATCTTGCTAAAGTGACTCTTTGGGGAGCTGGATGTGCTTCCCAGCAACCTGTTAGAGTCAATATTTTTCATTTGGCTTTAACAGGTTTTACAATTTTGAGCAATTCTTTGCTTGACATGAGAGAGCATGTTATGTTCAGGATAACAACAAGGCATTTTGACTGTACAAAATCAACTTTGAATAAACGAGCAGGAGTTGCAAATAAAAGAGGAAATGGAGAAGCAATTCATAATGTGCTTCACCTGGTGGAGCTACATACTAGAATCCATGCCCTTAATTTGTATTTGTAAAGAACCCATGGCATTTGAAAAGAAATTAAATGATCAAACATCAAAAAAACGTTGAAAATCCAGTGACTTCCTTATAAATGTGACAGTATACATTGAGAAAAGCAAAATGAACCTTCTCAAGCAGTCATTGTAAGATTAATGGTGTGTCAAATCTATGCTGCACATAGCCACATCAAGGTTATGACATAAAGAAGTTCACTGGCGTCTTGATTTAAATAAATCCAGAGATAGGTATTAATATCAACCAAGTGTCCAAAGTTGAATTATCAAAGCTGCATTAAGGAAATGATTTTGAATCCCAGATTTAATGGTTGAAACCAACTTTCATATTGGATACATCAGTGGTTCTTTATGTAGCCTTAAGGAGAGATTTTATAATCTATTTCGTGGTCTTAGGTTAAAATAGAGGATGGATATATACATATATATATATATATATATGTATATTTCCATATTAGTTTCTCAATGATTGCAATTTATGCCAAAAATATAAAACCAAAGATGACTAGTACAAGAGTGAGGCGGTGGGATGCGATTGACAGCTTTACTTCCTGATGCCATTTTCTCCAATGCTACAGAGATCTGTTTTGTCTTTAGTGGCTTTAGTTCTGTTGGTTAGAAATCTGACATGGAGCGCACTGGGCTGAGATCCAGGTGTCAGGAGGACTCTGCTCCTTTCCGGAAGCTCTGCTGGAGAACCGATCCTTTGCCTTTTCCCTCTTCTAGAGGACATCTGCATTCTCTGACATATGGCCCCTTCCTCCAATTTCAGTCAGCAAAGTCCTATTTCTGTAGCCATCTTTCTCTTTCACTCTCTTTTTTTTTTTTTTTTTTTTTTACAAGAACATAAAGAGTTACTACTTTTATTTGTTGAAGGCAATTTTTAACAAAAATATGCAAAAGACTCCAGACTTGACAAACAGGCTTAATTGTGCAAAATAAAATGCAGGTAGTCTCTTTGACAGAGCTGGAGTCTCAGACAGGTTCAAGTTTAAGTTGATCATCAGCTTTCCTCTAGTCCAGACAAATGTCAGATTAGTATATATCCAAACCAAAATTGAAAGACCTCAACCCAGATGAAAAAAAAAACCATTGTTCTTCAATACATATATGTAAAACTTCACTATTATTTTGCATGGTGAGAAAGACAGAATGGGTTAACCACAACCATCTGTTTACAGCTTACAATCATATTTAGGAAGAAAAATTGTGTAGGAAAGCTCGAGTTAGGAAGAAACAGATTTAATCATATATCTGGAGCTGGATGATAAAAGTCCCTTCGCCTTTTATGTTTGCACTGTAATTTTTCTATCGTGTTAGCACCTCTTTCACTCTCTTTTTAAGGCCCATTTGTAGTTATGCTGGAACCACTCAATAATCCAGGGTAAGTTCCCTAGCCGAGGTCCTTCACTTACCCCTGCTGGCAAAGGTTCTTTGGCCATGCAATGGACCACATTCACTGACACCAGGGATTAGGATGTGGATGACTGTGGGGAATTATTATTCTGCCCATGACAGTACAAGAGACAGGTGCAGGAAGAAGCCATTGCAATGCAACATAGTGCACGCAATGGAGGCTGATGACAGAATGCAGGCTAGCTTCACCCAGCTCCAGGTGCAGGGGGCGGGCTGAACCTGCCAGAGGAGATAACAGGCAGAGAGATGAGGACAGGGGGAAGAGGGAATAACCATTGGAAGAGACACAGAGGCTGACTCTACACAGGAGGCCGCCAGTGCAGGGATCAAGCTCTGCTAAATCCATGCTATCACTTCTGTCTCCTGCATAGCTCTCATCTATTGTGGTAACCACAGTCTTACTGCCCCCGCCTCCGAGGAAGGCTCTATTATCTACAGTATGATCACAGGTATCATACTTTGTGTGTGTGTGTGTGTGGTACTGGGGATTGAACCGAGGTATGTTCTATCTTAGAGCTACACCTCTAGCTATTTTATTTTACTTTACTTTATCTTATTTTTTAATTTAATTTAATTTTATTATTTTGAAACAGGGTCTCACTAGGTTGCTGAGAATCTCCCTAAATTGCTGAGGCTGATCTTGAACCTGCAATCCTCCTGTCTTAGTTTCCCCAGTACTGGGATTACAGGTGTGTGCCATCATGCCTGGAGGTATGACACTTCAGCAGCATGTGTCACACCAGTCCAGTGACCAGAACACCATTTTAAACATCTCTGTAGGAATCCACCACTTGCTTGCTTGACTTTACTGAACCACCATATTCTCAGGATACAACTCAGTCCTAGTAGAATGAACAAGACCTCCCAGGACTTGGACAGGGGCCCACCTCACTCCTTTAAAATCCTGCCTGAGATGCAGATGGCATCCTGTGACGTGAGTGAGCAGGTCTTTTTATGTCAACTTCACAGAGGAATCAGAAGCAGCGACTTACCTCAAACCACCCAGCTAACAAGTGACTCAGCTAGTGTTTTTCCCACCACTCTGCAGGGAGGCCAGCCCACCACCAAATGTTAGGTTTTGTTCCTGGAGATTTCAGGATGGATTTGGGGACAAACTATTGCCTGGTTCTGTGCAAATTTATTTTCCCTTAAGCTAGTTAGCACCGGGCAGGGTGGGGGTATTTCAGGGGCATGGCAGTGAGTCACAGCGAGTTTAATTTCTTTCTGTTCACATGTTCAATGCCGTGTAACTATAAAGCACAGGGATTTCCTCTCTGCTAAGAGAATTATCACGTTCAGAATGTCTTGATCTTAATTAGGTTTTAGTGGGCCTTTCTGA
The DNA here is from genome assembly GCA_004027655.1 of Graphiurus murinus. NCBI lineage: Eukaryota > Metazoa > Chordata > Mammalia > Rodentia > Gliridae > Graphiurus > Graphiurus murinus. The sequence goes on along the minus strand of PVLC010004684.1, from coordinate 41,559 downwards.
GGTCCAAATAACATGTGGCTAAGTGGTAAACAATAACGGGAAAGACCATTTTTCTTTGTGTCTAAAATGCTTTTTACAGAATGTAGAAAGAAAGCGTACATGGAAATCATATCAAAAGTCTTTATAATACTAGATGGCACTTTTTTTTTAGGGGGAAATTAAGGGTTTACATGAGGGAAACATTTTTTAAAAATCTAATAAAAAAGGGTGATTCTTTTGAGTCGTTTCCTTGAGCTGCCCACTCATTACTATTTATTTCCTTGCTATTCAAATTCTAGATCTCTTAAACCTTAGTGATTTGTCCTCTTATCAATTATTCTGTTAAATCTTTGTAGTAATTGGATAGCACTTTTCTTTGTCTATGTCTTGTTCTCCTTACCTTCAATGCACACTGTCATTTTCTGTACTCATATGTAAAGCTCCCACATCTCTTTCTGATATTCCCTACTTGAAACATGAATTAGAAGATTCATCTGTGATTGGTGAAGCAAAATAAAACTCAATAATGATTTACTGCTACACCCAGCAGCTCTGAAACTGGAGATCCAAGCCTAGATTTATGAGCTACTGACTATGGAGACATTGTCAACGTCTTTATTGGGTCAAGTCTCAAATTATACATATGTATTCAGATAAATAAAATTAGAGAAATACTAATTGAGGCGTGTGGTTTTCAAAAGATGATGTCGAGTAATGTTTATAAAATGGTGATGATGATGATGATGATGATGATTGTGTGTGTGTGTCACTGGGGATTGAACCAAAGGGAATTCTACCTCCAAGTTACACCCCCCAGCCATTTTTATTTTGAAACAGAGTCTTGCTAAGTTGTTGAGGCTGGCCTCAAACCGGTGATTCTCCCATCTCAACCTCCTTTCTCAGCCTCTGTGGAAGGATGCAGCCATAAGCTTTTTCTAAGTGGTGCTTCTATCTGAATGCCAGGAGGCAAGGCGGCTCATATGCAAAGTAAGCACTAGAAATCAGATCATTTTCCACAAAGCAAGGGAGATGGCAGGCACACGGCATTGTGAGGGTCCAGGGGTCTCGAATGGGGTCGCTGGAGGGGCCCTGGTAGAAGAGACATAAGACAAAGCGTAGTGAGTCTCCTGGTAGAAAATCTCACTCTATTATTGCTACCAATTTCATCAAATATTTGGAGATTAGGACTTCTAATTTAAATTCCCATAAAACAGTGAAAATAAATGGTAAAAAGGGGAGATTTATTTAACCTTAGCTTTGCCTGTTCACTTTCAGTTACAGTTCTCAGAACTGTACATGCCCGATGTCATCTAGGGATCCTCTCTTGGTTGAGCTATGCTTGTCTTCTTATATATGAGAAGACAGGCCTCGGAAAGGCTAGAACCCTTAGGCAGCTCCCCTAGCTGCAAACGACTGACCCTTGCCTCTACTCTAAGCTCTTTTTCCCCTTCCCCCCAAACCCCATCCCATCAAGAGGCGGGCCTGTCAATGTTTGAGCAGCTGCTGGCAGAAGCAGGTAGACTTTGCTGTGCCTGCATCACTGCATCACAGGGCCCCATTGACCTGTCGGCTTTCACCAGTGCACAAAACTGTGAATTCTATTCTTTGGGAAACAGTGTGTTCCAGCAGCAGCAGGGCTTTGTGGGAGTGGAGCTTTATTACTACCGGCATCGTTGTAACCTATTTTACACTGTCCTCACTGAGCTTTGAAAGTTTTTTTTTTTTTAATTTCCTCTTTCAAGCTCTGCCTTTCTGAAATGAGTTTTGAACACGTGTTCGTCTTCACAGAGGAACTTAGATGAGACAGGTCAACACACGGGTCTCCCTAGCACACTGTGCAGCAAGGCAGGCACAAAGGTTTCAGGAAATCTTGAACAGTCAACATCCGTCTGCTGCCAGGAACAACGTTTTCTCCAGTGGGGCTTTGTGCAAATGCATCCTCCTGACACCCCACAGATGGGCTTGAGTGATCAGAGAGAGCCATCTTGTAAGATGCCCCTTCTGAAATCTGCACATCAGTATTTCCTACCTTATGTTAGGACCCTGGCCGAAGTCAAGATTTCTATTAGACCTCAACTCTAATACTTTTATTCAAGGAGAATCATGCCTTTTATTTTATTTTCAATTTTATTTTGTATTGTCTGCACACATTGAATTTTAGAACTCAACAAAGGTGGTTGTTTCCCAACAGGGAGCCTAAGGCAGCATCTCATAAAGTCCTTGCTAGAGGGCCATGGTGTTGTTGGTATTTTTGTTTGTTTTGTTTTTGTTACTAGGGATTGAACCCAGGGGCATCCTACGTCGGAGCTAAAATCCCAGCCCTTTTTGTTTTGATTTTGAAACAAGGTCTTGCTAAGGGTATTTCTAAGTTGCTAAGGCTGGCCTCAAACCTAAGATCCTCCTGTCTAAGCCTCCCAAGTACTGGGATTACAGTCATGTATATTTTGACAGGTGTAGAGTGATAGAGCTTAAGTCAAGGCATGGATAGTGAAAAGGCATATGTATAAGCAAGGCCACACCATAAAATAGAGCCCCAAACAGGTACAATTTAGAATCAACCCACTCTCACCAGCTGGACAACAGTAACAAATTACGTATGTTCTTCCATTCCAGTTTTCTCCATGTACTGTATGGGCTAGGCTATAGAAGGAAATAGATATCATGCATTGAAAGTTCTAGGGTCAAATAAACACATGTCTCTTCCTCTTCCTTTTATCTTGTGCAATATCAACTTGACCTTTTGTTTTTGATTAGCGGGTTGCCATTTTTTTCCCTCCAATGTAGAGAGGAATGGATTTCTTTAAGTATTGTTCATAAGTACCTATGAGTATTTTTTTTTTTTTCATTTGTTTCTACATTCCATGATTCAACTTAGGGTCATTAAAAATAGTTGTTCAATTCCTTTAAACTTTAAAATCTAGGGAATGTATTGCAATACTTCTTAAGGTAAGACAGACAGTTGAGATCCAGTGCTTTTCTTCAAATATTAACATATTTGAAGAGGGTCACAGATCAGCTTTTCCTTTAAAACAAAGCCAATTTTACCTCCAAATCAATGAACATGTTACTTCAACTTAATTTTTTAGTTGATAATTTCTGTATTAGTCTGCTAGAGCTGCCTTAACAAAATGCTACCTGCCAGGTGGCTTAAACCATAGAAAGGTGTTCCTCAGAGATCTTGGAGGCTGGAAGACCAAGGTGAAGGTATGAGCAGAGCTGGTCTCTCTGGAGGCTTCTCTCCTGGGTTCCTAGCTGGCTTCTTTTCCCTGTGTCCTTCCCCGGTCTTCCCTCTGCAACTGCCTATGTTCTAATCTGTTACGAAAATATCTCTGTCATATTGGATCAGGGCCCTAAGGCCTCATTTATACTTAATTACCATGTATGTATGTATGCATGTATTTTGTACATCTTAGTTATACAGAATGATGGGTTTCATCTTGGCATATTCTCACATATATAAAAACACGATTTGATCAATTTCACTCTTAGCCCTGCTCTCCCCTGCTCCCTCCCCCATTACCTCCTTCTAACTTCTGCTCAGCATCCTCCTTTCATGGCCTCCCTTTCCTTCCTTAGTTTTCCCCTCTAACTTCCACATATGAAGGGAAACCTACAGTACTTTTCTCTCTGAGTCTGCCTTATCTCACTCAAAATGATGATCTCTGGTTCCATCCATTTTCCTGCAAATGACATAATTTCTTTCCTATGGTTGAATAAACCTCCCGTGTGTGCATGTGTGTATCAGAATGTATCACATGATCTTTACCCATTCATCTGTTGACGGTCACATAGGTTGATTCCATGACTTGGCTATTATGAATTATACTGCTATAAACATAAGTATGCACATATCTCTAAAGAATGCTGGACTTTAATTCTTTTGGATAAATACCAAGGAGTGGTATAGCTAGATCATATGATAGTTCTATTTTTAGCTTTTTGAGAAAACTCCATACTTATTTCCATAGTGGTTATATTAATTTACATTTTCACCAACAGTGTACAAGAGTTCCTTTTATTTTTTAATTATTGTTCTATTTTCCATCTATTACAACTTGATGTCCACATAAAGCTGGAGATTTCTTAAAGATATGAATACCTCAAAGTTCCTAGGACATTGGTGTCTCAATACTATTTTGTTTGCTTTTTGCAAAGTTCATGCATTAGATAAAGAGTTTCAAATTTGTTTTCATACACATGCACTACAGATTGTACTGGAATTTAAACCTAGTAAAAAGTGTTATAATTCCAAAACCATTAGAATAGAATATAAGCCCCAACTTTTTAATATTTTGATTTGTGTAAAAAAATACACTGGTGCTCTTTGAAGTGAATAAAACAGTATTTATGAATATGCACACTTAGGATTCCTCATCTACCAACTACAAATAACAAAATTTGGAGATATCTTCATTCTATATGAATAGATATTTTGTTTCCACAGAAGAAAAAAGTAGAAAAAGCAGGCATGGACATACCCAGAGTTAAGTTCAGAATGTAAACAAGAAAGCTTGTTTTCAAGCTCTGCTTTTCCTCTTCTCTTGACATCCTACACAATTTGAAATGAGAGGTGCATCAAGGGGGGACTGCAAGTTTTCCTGATCATGTCTCTGTAGCTCCAGGCTCCCCTGGTCTCGTTGATTTTCCAGGTGTGTGTGTGTGTGTGTGTGTGTGTGTGTGTGTGTGTGTGTGGTGTTTCCAGAGGCCTGTGTTAGATCCGTTATAGATCAGAAAGGCTTTTGAGTGAAGGGGAATGTTATGCACTGAACACAAAAAAAGAGATGACTATGAAAGTATAGCAGCTCCTAGGGATAGGAAATTAAATGGTTACCTGTGCCCAAAGATGCTCTTGTTCCCAGCACATTTCTCCTTTTAGAAATTAAAAGCGTGGCTCTAATGCCAAAGCTACAAACTATAAATTCCATAAAAGCAGAGGAAATTAAGACATAGGACTCAGATATTCTTTGGGAGAGGAAGGGAATGCAGAGGAGGCAGGCAGGGGAGGCAGGCAGGGGAGGCGCTGTTTCTGAATCAACTCCCCCACTTCCCTGCTTGCTTCCTACCCCGCACCCTAAAAACATGTCCAAACAGTAAAATTGCTTATTAAGTTAGCACATGATGACTATGTAGAGTTAAAGCCAAGATTTGAAATCACAATGGAAATACAAAAATTAAAATAAAATACAAAAAAAGAGCATGAATACATAATTTAATGCAAATTTTCTCCTAGATTGGAGTGGATCTAATTCCCTTTTCAAGGAGGCCTGGCTTGTCTACAGCTCCACATCTCACAGTTTGCTTTAAGAGGTATCAAAACATTCTCAAACTTTCAACAGCTACAGATTTCCATATTTTTAAACTTTTGCTCTAATAAGCAAGGTCTGTCTCTTTTCCTTGAACAGCTTGGTAAGAAACATTTCCTTTTCTCCCCTCTCCCTCTGTCATTCAGTCTTCCCCACTCACTAAGGAGTCACGGCCCGATCCTAGGAAGGGGAAAAGAATAGACCCTGTGTGCTTGTGTGTGTATGTGCCTGCACACATACATATGCTTGTGTGTGGCCTGAGGTAGGGGAAAGATTGGAAATCAAGTGTCCTAAACACATCAAAAGCTTTATTTATTTTTTAAATAAAGAGAGCTTTTTTTCCCTCTTGATATTTGTTTCCCATCCTTGGGTAAATGATTTCTTCAAGACAAGCCAGAAACTAGAGCATAGAAGGCAGCAATTCTCTCCCCAGTTCTTTTAATAAGTAACCACCCAATCTCTTGAATGCCTTCAGGGCCAGAGAACTTATTACTCGGTAGAAGAGTTGGCTCTTTCTTCTACAGGACAGCTAAGAGTTTGAAAATTGTCTGATCTTTATTAGTTCATTTGTTCATATATTTGTGTATTGCTTTTCTTTCTTTCTTTTTTCACTTTTGGTTCTTTGGATACTTTATTTAGGTTCATATAAATATTTGATCTTTCATCAAATGTTGTTGAGCAAAACATTGTATGCAGTAGATATGTAGTTTGAAGACGAATTATTTAAATGCTTATATTGGTGCATTATAATTACACAAGACAGTGTGATTCAAAGTGATATATTCACACCTGCACACACTACTTGATGTGTTTCTCTCCACAACCCACCTCACTTTCATCTTTACACTCCCTACACATGTTCCTGAGATTGGTAGTGATACCTTCATTTATGGACAAAGCATGGTTTGAACTGTGTTTCTTGAGCTCGCTCCAGATGACAGGTCCTTAGGTTCTAGGCACCTGCAATCTAGCAGTGACCAGAGACATAACCATCATGGCCCTGATTGACGTTCAATCTTGACGTTGTTCTACTTGTCTGTCCTAAATCTGTCTCCTGAAGCACCGCTGCTGAGTAATTCTACTCTCTCTTTTCATGACAGACCCACAAATGTCTGAAGATGACATTTCACCATCAACGAATTAAACATTCTCTAGTATGACTTTTCCAAGAGCCACGGTGTCACCCACTCTCCTCTGATCTATCAGAGTCTCTCAGAGTCTCTCACTCTGCACTTCCACTGGTCCTGCGAGATCTGAGACCCCGGGTGCAGAGCTGAGTGGTACAGGGACCAGCTCAGAGTCCAGGCTTCTGGGACATTAATACCAGCTCCACTGTTCCCTTACTATGTTGCTCTTGGACAAGTCTTATAGTTGGTGCTGCTTCCTCAGCACCGAGGATTAAATGAGTGTCTACAAATAAAACAGAGTTTCAGGCCCAGAGTGTGTGTGCTCAAGAAATGATAGCCGTTATTATTATTGCTGTTTAATTAATTTTGGATTCTACCCTTCTGTCTATGCAGCTGCATTGCTTTAGGACCTACATCACACCTGTTGGCTTACTATGGCTGGGAACAATTAACAATTATGTTTGGTTATAAATTCGTCTCAGCTCATGACAAATAGCCTGGGACAAAGGCGATGATCAAAAACGCCTGCCAGGTGGAGCAGGTTAATATCCTGGCTTTTGAAAACATTCATAAAGAGAACATGGGAAGAGTTACCTTCTCTTATTTTCCAGTGTGGATGGATCTATCTCCTTAGCTGTAATGTAGAGTATTCGTGATTGGTGTACTGTAAAGGATTTTGAGGAAATTGTATGAACTACCATTCATTTTAAACCATAATAAATTTTAAAAAATGGTGGAAAGACAGCACTTTTTCGTGAAAAAAAAAAAATGCACCGAAGTTTTAGGTATTCAATATAGACCTACGTGGCCACTACTAACCTTGAAATTCAAGACCAAATTCTCCATCATTCTTTATGGAATTTTCTCATTGATTTCCAGGATTTTTTTTTTCTCTTTATAGCCTCTGGCTTAAACATTGCTTCTCTCTAGTTGGAAGTGTCCATGTCTACTTGGGGAGGAGACATCTCTGAATTCCTTCTGCTCCTGGCTCTCTAGGGAATGACACTGGGTAACAAGAGCTCCTAATATTCTGTCTCTTCCTAAGAGCAACTGAGAGACAAACCTCTGGGAGAAAAACTTAGCAGGGAGAAGACCTGAGATTTCTCTTCCTTACCTGGATACAGCCTTAAAATATGCATCAATATCACTCCCCACTACCCATATAACCAATTCTGATCACTGGACAGAGGTCTATGACTAGTTCTGGACAGGAACAGGTGAAATGCACTCTACCCTTGACCTGAAATAGCTTCTCCAGCTTATGGTTCTTGACTCTGAAGAGTGTCCCAATTGGTTCTTGCATGCAGTGATATTTAAATTCATTCAGTGCACTGCTTAGCTTAGTTACTTGGCAAAATATATGCTACCTGGCCATAAGATAAAATGTGTTCTAAAAAACTGAAAATACCCTTTTTCATACTTTTTTTTTCAACTTCCAGTTTACTGCTCTGCTGTTGCTCTTAAGAACTCTGGTAAACTTCACACCTGGTATAATTCTTATTTCATGGTCAATGCAATATTCCGATTGCACTATAACTTTCACTGAAAGAGTTTTGCTACTGACTTTTATTAAATAATAACGCATTTTACCTTCAATGGGTACTCTTGATTCTTTAAGATCACATTTTTGTTACATTAATTCTGCAGTTCAGACAATGGAATAGCTGGAGAGCAAGTTAAAATGTTCTGCTATAGGTCTGACTGGTGGTGAGAATTCTCTAAGTCAAATAGTCATTGTTTTTCAGATTCATTAAATTTAGAGAATCTCATTTCTAGTTTCTGAAAGAAGTGAATCATACTATGTAATAATTCAGCTAAATATATTAAGTTTATGTACTAAATTTAACATATAATACTCTAAGCATTAGACCTTTTTCTTTATCCTTATTTAATTTCATATATATATATATATATTGAGAGAGAGAGAGCAGAGATGAAATCCTTCACTACAATCTCAGTTCTTTCTATGTTTCAATGTCGTTTTTGCTTCATATATTTTAAGCTTTTGTAGATAAATAAATGTCTAGGATTGCTGTGCACTCCTGGTAAATTGACTCCTTTATCATTACGAATTGATCCCCCTCTATATATTGTAAAAGTATAGCTTGATTATTGTTCACCCAGTATGCTGATTTCTGTTCTTTAAAATTTATAATTACAAAACATTTGACACATGTGCCTAGGTATATAGTCATGCATCCCATAGCAATGGTCTTGATTGACAGACTGCATATATGACCGGAATCCCACATGATTATATTGCTTTCAGCGTAGCTACTTCATTTTTTGTAAGGACCGTCTATAGTGTTCACACCTAACATGCATTTCTCAGAACGTATCCCTGTCACTAAGTGATGTGCGACTCTATATATACTCAGTATATACATATGCATGTGTATATATAAAACCAGCTCCATATGGAGATTCTGAATAGGTGCATCATCCCTGAAGTTGCCTTGAGCTACTTTGCTTTGTGTCTCTTGTACTTTCAGTCCCCTGCCCCTGTGTCCTTTCCGGGTCTCCAGTCATAGATGCTGTATTTGGTACTATATATTAGTTTACATTTTAAAGAATACCACATAAATAGTATCATGCAGTAGGTATAATTTTATTCAGCCTAATGTTTTTTAATTTCATTCATTTTGTTGCATATATCAATAAGTCATTTTTTTTTTTTTTGACTGAGTAGTGCACCGTTGTATGGAAGTAGCAGAGTTTAATTCATCTGTTGAACAGATATTTGGGTTGTTTACAGTTTGGTCTGTTATAAGTGAAGCTGCTGTAAGGATTCATGCGTGTGGTCCTTTTGCACACACACCTTTTCTTATATTCTCTAGATAGTTAGGAGTGGAATGGCTGGATCATGTGGCGGATAACTTGATGTTCTTAGGAATCCACAAACTGAGCAGAGTGTTGTGAAACACGACTGTAATATCAGTACTTCGGAGACTGAGATAGGAGGATCTCAGGTGCAAGGTCTTCCTTGGCAACTGGATGAAACCATATTTCAAAATAAAATATATAAATTGTGCTAAGGGTGTAGGTCAGAGGTAGAAAGAATGCCCCTGGGTTCAATCCTCAGTCTCTCTCTCTCTCTCTCTCTCTCTCTCTCTCTCTCTCACACACACACACACACACACACACACACACACACACACACACACGGATTCTGCAAGCTGTTTTTGACAGTGCTTGAAACAGCAGCTTACATGCCCACCATCAATCTATGAGACTTCCAACTTATCCCTATCTTTGCCAATAATTAGTAAAGCTGTTCTTTTTTATTTTAATCATTCCAATGTGTTAATGTTAGAATGTTAGACAAGACATTTAAACAGTTATTACAACCATGTTACAGACACTGAAAAGGTAAGTACATGCTTAGAGGATATGAAATTTGCTCAAAAGGAGATCCCAGGGAATCTATAGAGGGTCTGTGATTTTAATTTTCATTTTCCTAATGGCTACTGATGTCGAGTTTTGCACGCACTTCTTTGCCATCCATATACATTCTCTGCAAAACATTCTGCACAATCATTTGCTATTTATTTATTTATTTATTTGTGATCTTTGTTTCCTTACTAAGATTTAAGTTTACATATTTGAGGAGACACGCTTTTATTCAGATATAAAATATGCTAATATCTTCACTCAGACTACGGTACATGTTTATATTCTCTGCTCCTTTGGAAGAGAAGTTTTGAATTTTTATGAAGTTAAACTTATTAAGGTTTTTTTCAATGGATCATGTTTTTGGTGTCTTATCCAAGAAATAGGACAGGTTACATAATTCCAAAAGCCAAGGGAAAAATGAAAATGCTGGGCTTGCTGTTGTAAAATGATGAAGAATTTCTAGATGCCGGTGGGGGAGCATTACTTAAGTGTGGTGCCTTCTTAATAACATAGACAGTGTATATTTCAGTGTTTATGGAGACAAGTGTTTCTATTTCTCCTCGCAAATATTTGTACGTTGTCATATATTTTACTTTCATATATGTAATAAGTCTCACTTTATATTGCGAATATTTTTGCTTTTAGCAAATTTTTTTTAAAAAGATGCAAATAAATGAAGGAATATGTAAGTATTTCTTCATCTCCAGTGCCCTTTGTTTAGGTCCATATTTCTGTTTGGTATAATTCCCCTCCTCCCTAAAAGACTTCCTTTCTCATTTGTTGTAGTGAAGGTACTTTGCTGAAAAATTCTTCGGCCTTGTCTGAAAACATCATCTTACTTTTGCTTTTGAATGACACTTTCTTTGGGTTCAGAATATAAGAATCACTTTACTTTTTTTCCTTCAATACACTAAAGGTCGCTCCATATCATCTTGCTTGAATTGTTACAAACAAGGAACCACCTGGCTATGTTATCTTTGTTCCTCTATAAGAAGACTTTTTTCTTCCACGCCTGGGATAAGGAGAGAACATTTTTTTTTTATTTTACGTCCTGTTCTCCTTTATTTTTATACTTTTCTCGGTGCACTATTCTTCATCCCTGGTTTTGAGTACTTTATCAGGTCTTGATGTAGTTTTCATTCATATTGCTTATCTTTGAGTTTATTGAGTTATTTGACTCTTTGAACTGATAGTTTTTGTCAAGTTGGAAATATTCCTGCCATTGTCTATTCTTTTCTGCCTTCCTAATAGTCTCATCTGAAAATTCTAGTTAAAAATATCTAGTTGTTGACGCTTCCCCAAAGCTCCCTGAACGTCTGGTCATTTTTTTTTTTCTTTTTACTTAATTCCCTTTTTCTTTGGGTTTTATTTGGACTCAATTCTATGTGTTGTGTGCCAAGTTCACCCTTTCTTTTCTGCAGTTTCTGATCTTCCATTAATTACATTCTATGTATTCATTTCACAAATTTTATATTTTATATTTTAATCTCCTTGGGAGCCAACTTCATATCCTCTTAACCTATACTTAAATTTTGTATGTAGGAAATGTAGTTAGAATAACTGTTTAAATGTCTTGCCTACCATTCTAACATTGGGGTCCCTTCTAGATCCATTTTGACCTTTTAATTTTATTCCTTATAACGGGTCATACTCCTTGCAGTTTTGCATGCCTACCTACTAACTTTTTTATTGCCTTCCAAATGTTTAAAATGTTATGTTTTGGGGCACATCGGATATGTTTCTATTACTCTAAATATGTTCGTGCTTGTTCTTGGATGCAGTTAAGTTACTTGGAAGCAGTATGATCTTTTTAGGTCTTGCTTTCAAGATTTGGCAGGTGAGACAGAAACAGAGCCCAGACTAAAGCCAATTTTCCCCTACTACTGACCCTTATTTGCAATCTGCTCAATGTCCCTTGAATTGCTCATCATTTCATTTTGACCACTGTTTGAAGTCACGTGTGCATTGGAGATACTGTTAACCTCTAATTTCCCAGATAATTATTTTCCCAACCTGGAGCAGTTTGCTTACACACAACTATGTTTCAGTACTCAGCTGAATGCTCCAGGGAACTCTCTACAAGATCATGGAAGTTCTCTCCTCCTCTCTGCTCTGTAAACTACCTTCCTCTTCCTGCTCACATCTGCTCACATCTTCTCAAGGTGGAGAGCCCCCCAGGCTCCTCCTGTGTGTCCTTCACCATGCCCTGGTGTCATAGGAGAAGGGCTGATTGATTCTGTGATGGGTCCAGAGAAGTTCCCAGCATGTGAAGGAAAGGAACACAACTCATGCCTGGTGGGGGTCTTGGCTTACATGAAGGAAAAGAAGTACAAGCATGCACCAGAGACGTAGACAGAGATTTATTTAGGGAAGCAAGAATTTCAAGGGAGAATGCAGGCCATCTCCAGAGTGAGATACCTCTTGTGGTGGATTCATGGTTCTTCTTTTATAGGAGTCTTTTGTGAGGGGTGGTTAGGAGGAGGTATGCGAGGATGACATTAGTCCACTAGTCACAGGCTGATTCAGGGTGTTCTGGTCATCTGCAGTGTCCTGTTGGGGCCTTCATGATCTTCTCAAGGCGTATCTCATTTGTTTATTCTGAGATGGCTAACATTGCCCAAGAGGATTACTCTTGTTGAAACCATTTGTAGGTGGGATGGCTAACAGTGCCCAAGGAGATTACTATTTCACGTGACCTCTGTCCTCTACCCAACAGATACCTCTCCTGCTTAACTGTTCCTACATTGGATAATTTAATATTTCAAGGTATTTTGTGAGTTTGCAGTATGGTATCTGGCTGCCCTTGTAGATCTTTTGTGTGGTCTCTGTTGTCTGATTAACAGATACCTCTTGGAGGTATTAAAGCCTTTTAAATTCCTCAGAAACTGGACTAACAGGCCTGGCTGAGGAGTAAGGGTATTGTGGAATTTTGACACAGGCTTCCATATTAAAGTCACATTTCTTTGTTTTCCTTGTGTGCCTCCTTCCTATATATTTCATTTATTTCTTCTACCCTACCTCATTGGAATTTCTCATGAAGCTTTAAATTCACACAAGGAACTCACCTGTGTTGCTTCCCCATCTCTCAGGGACCATTGTTTTTCATTTCTGATGTCCAGGGTCTTGCAAACATTCAATTGGTCAAGTTTATGTTGTTTGGTGAGAGAGAGAACTTCTGGCCTTGTTATTTCATAGTCAGAAGTCATTTGTCTTTCTTTTTTTTAAAAAAGGCTACATATATTGAGCTCTCAGGATGTATCTTATGGCTCATATAACATTCTCCTTTTCTTCTATCATATTTCCAGTATTGAGATGTGTTCATTTGTTATTTGGCTATAAAATGTTAGCAAGTATTAATACTTTTAGGCATTTGTTTCCTAAGCCATTCATTTCTATTTTATTAGCCTCAAACTTTATGAAGACCAGGGCAAGAAATGTAATTAGCACTTATTATACAGAGTTATGTTTTATATTATCAAAGCTATAAATGTATTTTGTATTAAGCAGCATAAAAATGATTATCAGTTAAAAAATATGATTTGCCATCTATTTTGCAGAGTACAACCTTTTCTTCTATACTTTTTGTTAGGTATTTGTGTTGTGTATGTGTGTGTGTGTGTGTGTTTATTGTGACAAGGTACAATGATTTAAACATAGAATTTATGAATATTTCAAGGTGGTACAGTTTTCTTCCAGGACTGGTCATTCCAAAGAAAGTCAGCAGCAATTATTACCACTGTGGTTTTCTTAATGCAAAATCCTACAAAGAGGAAATAGAAAGATGGTTGACATTAAATGTTTAGAGTCTGGCTAAATAAGCATGAAATATTCTGGTTAATTTAACCAGTGATAATACTGTAAGCTAGCAGCAACAACATTGCTAAGAATTAGAACTTCATGGAGGTTCTTATCTGAAAATATCAGTAGCAACACAAATACCAAAATGTATTTCTGGAATTTATAAAAACAAGCTTCAAATAGCAATTAAACTAATGCATCTCCTATCCCACTCTTTGCACAACAATAGCATTTGAAAATCTAAGTAAAATGGTGAGCTATTTGCTTAACCATCTAGGAAATATATATGCTCTGGGTTAGCTGGCAGCATAGCCCTTCTGAATATTTGTGTGAATATAAGAAGAGTACATACAAGTTTCTGGAAGTAATCATAAGCATCTTTCAAAATTTGGTGCCTCTGATGTGTAAATGAGGAATCTGAAGATGAAAAATGTGCTCATATTTATGACGGCTGCAGATGCTTCATTGAAAGACGTGTCAGCACACTGGAGGAGAGAGGACAACACCTCTTTCCATAGTCACTAGTGAGCTCTGCCGAGGAGCAAAGAGGATCCCTCCCAAACTAGGAAGCCCTGGAATAGTACACACTCAGGAAAGCTTTCTCTAAAGACAATGACTATACTGGGTTGACTTGATCACAAATGTTGTCACTGAAGAACACTTTTTTTTACTTAAATATTGACAAGAATTTTATATATTATCCTCTTTTGAAACTATGAAGTTAATATTTATGATTTAGTTTTTTATAACATTTAATTATAATTTAGAAGGAATGAATTAGTAGGAAAACTCATAGAATATTTTATTATGCAATTATCTTCATAAGTGATGAATAAAAGGAAACAATAGATCTAATATTTTGGCCATGTTTTAGTCCAATTCTGGATGATGTTGGGGGCTGTAGGAATTCTAAAATTTCTCTAATATGTTAGGATCTTACAATTAGAGAAAGTTGTTAGGAAACAGTCTTGAAAAGGGGTGCTTTTCTAGCTAAGTTCCAAAGATTTCCTTCTCTCTTGAGCTTTAGGATGTTGGATATTTGAAGAGTTACTGAGAGTTCAGTCCTGGAATCCTGAAATACCATTGCTGGGTCTCTTCTGTAGAGCTAAGAGGCATATATTAAGCAGGATTATTACCGTCTGTCTTCCATTAAATGATTTCCTCAACCATTTCCCCCCCAAAGGGGTTTCATCAATAGTTATAATCTTATTATACTTTACCAGGAGGTAATTTTATTGAACACAATAGTTTTGTGGGGAAAAACAGTTTAAAATAATTAGTGTTTTCATTTCAGAGCCCACATTAATCTTTATCTCATATATGCTCTCCTATTCTAGCTCTTAAATAAGATAAAACAATGCATTTTGCCCACTTAGGGCTTCTATAGAGATTCTTTAAAAAAGAGACAAAGTGAATTCAGTTCAATATATACTTGTTGAGCCTCTGTTCTGTGTAATTCGTAGTAATGGGTTGTTTTGGGTGATACATGATGCAAATCATCAAGAGATTTATAGTGTGTTTGTAGGGGAGAGAGACTAATTAGCACACTATTTTAAATCCATTTTCTAAGGTTCTCTTCTTCTCTTTTCAATACTAGTATAGGGGCGGAAAGTGTGATACCTTTTCTTAACCATCGTAAGGGCCACTGCCAACATAATAAACAATTAATGAGAACAACATAGCAATTTACGTAATCAAAATTTTACATGATATAGGAGTCTTACCTAAAGACACAAGAGAAACTCATATGCTTCTGTTCCATGAAGATTGAACAGCCTTATAAAAATATGAGTAGACAAAGGGGTAAGGTCAAGGCGGACCCCGCAAGGCCTGTCTTCAGATTCTTCTTGGCCTGTTGGTACCACTCCTTCCTTCCAGGTAACGGTCAGGGTCTTCTGGAAGGAGGATCTTCAAGGGAGAGGAGAGAGAGTCACGTTTTTAGCTGTTATGGCTTGCTTTGGGGGAGAGAGTTCTAATTCCTATAACCCATTTTGAGGAAGAGAAAGTCTGGTTTCTATTACTTACCTTAGGAAGGAAGAGGGTGTAGAAGACAGAAAGGCAAGAGAGGGTTAGAGAGACCTTGTTTCTGAGACTTTCCGATCTTCTTTAGTTCAGGGGACTTAACATGCCAACGTGCAGTACTTTGGGGACTGGATTTCTGATCCCTGACAGCAGGAGCTCTTTGAAGACAAGATTTTGTTTTTTATGTAGTACTTTACCCCTAGAGCCCAAGGCATAGGAAGCTGACAGGCAGAGAGGGGTAGAGAGGCCATGCTAAGTAATTGAAACTGCAGCTGGAAATGAACTCAGGTCGCAGTATGCTGGATCGAGGCAGCGTGTAGGAGGATCACTCTGAAATGCCCAGAAGGAGATTCCTAGGGGAATGGGATTGTCCAGTTAACCATGAATGCCATCCCAAGGGACGAGCAGAACCATTTAGCATCTTTCCATGGACCTTGAATTTTAGTTACCATTTTCCTTAGTGTCCTTACCCCACCCCCCCTTTTTTTTCTTAGCCCTTTTGAAGAATTCCTGTACATGTTTTATTTTTATGGTTGAATTATATGATAATTTATAGCTTTAGGCAAACTATTCAAAATACTATTTTCTGCAGTGAAGAGTGCCAAAATTTAATTAGATCCACCACATTTTTTCCCCCACAAATGATATAGTCATCAAGTTGTTTTTATAAAAAGTGTGTTTTTTTATAGTCAATAGAAGAGTCACATTTAAAAACCTACACTGATATCTGATTAGTATCAAGATTAATATGTGCATAAACACAATATCTATGATGAAAAATACATTAATACATTTCCTATGTTAAATATATATAATATTGTCCATTTTCAATTTAAAATGGATACATCATTTTCTGGTTCATCCTGATTTCTCTTATGTCAATCTGCACATTACATGAAATCAATTTATGACAGTGATTGATTTAATTGAACCAACTTCAGAGAGAGTGATTGTTTTAATTAAGAGTGCTGGATATTTTCCCCCCTGTATCTGAAGGCAGTTGGCCTGATTTGCATATCTTTCTGTTCTGAGTGTTGTGGGTAATATATTATGAAACATCTTTTTTTCCTTGATATGCATGTGCAATGACTTTCATTATTTCTATTTTAATTAATAGCAGAGAGCATAGTCTGGAGTTTTATGCAAAAATATCTTCAAAATATTTTTAGTCAAGTGGGCTAGCACAGTAAATAGAAAATAAAAGACAAAACTGGAGAAAAAGGGGAATTAAGATAGACAAAAGAAGAGACTAAATTTTCATATTTCCTTGAGTAGGTATTTTGAATATATAAAGTGCTTTTGAAGAGAATATAGAATTCTAGCAATTATATGAGTTGAAAGATAGTTAATATTTTTTACACAGTTAGCTAAAATATACATATAAGACTTCAGATATTTATTCATTTTTCAGTTATTAATTGGGGACCTGGGTTGAAGGAATTTGGAATACATCAGCATTGAAAATAAAAACATTTCTTCTTGAAAGACTTATATATAAAATTTACTAGAGTATTTATCATATAAGCCGTATTATCCCATCATTTTAATAAAAAATGTGAGCACAGATCTCAATGTAAGTTTGTTTCACACATGTAATATTTTCATTGCTTTATATCATGAGGCATAATACCCATTTAGCATAAGGATTTGTTATCATTCTATATCTATATCTATATCTATTTCAGATGTCTTGACATTTTCAGACTCTTGGATGACTTTATATTGTATCTGAATAAATCATCATTTTTCAGTTAGTTGTTTATGTATTTGTTTTAACCACATAATCCATATGGGAGAATCTAATATCACCATTGTATCTTCTTGGTGTTTGGTTTTGCTCATTTTATTTCACTTTTTATTGGTGCATTGTAACTATGCATTGTAGTGAGATTCAAAGTGACATATTCATATATGTGTATAACATCTCTTGGTGTGCTTTTGTTAATTCTTATTACTTTTATCTTTATACTTTCATGGGTCCATTGTAATTATGAATCATGTTGAGCTCCAAGATGATACATACATGCATACATTACCTGAGGCATCTCTCTCCACATCCCAACCCAGTCCCCCTCCCTCCCCCTCATACATATTAGTGAGATAGTCTTGACATCTTCCTATATGAACATAAGTGTCACCTTCAACTCATATTATCTCTGTGGAAATGTCTTCCCCTTTAACTATCCTACCTTTAGTTAGACTAAGTCATGTAACTTACACATCTACTTAACCAGGATCAACTTCACCATATAGCAAAACACTTGTTGAAAACCAGATCTTTGAAAGCCAGTATCCCTGTGTAGGGGCCATAAGTTATAGGATGCTCCAACCAGCTTCAGCCACTTTGAAGACTTAATGTAATGTGTGGCCACTTGAAGACCCTGATGTCAATTCATGTGCTACACAGTTAGAGAAGCTTAACTTCTTTCTCATTCTTGGAGCCAATAAATCAACAGGAAGTTTGCTGTGTGTCAGAGTGCTGCCTTTCCCCCTGCTGGGAGAGAGGCACCCTTTCCTGGGTGTCACTGCTTTCAGGTGTGGGTCCTGGTCATGCTGGCCATTGCGTCAGATCTTCTTGGTCCTCTTTGGCAACTTTTCTCTTGCAGGGACATGAAATATCATGCAGGGGAGCTGTCCAGCACATGTTACACTGAAGTTGAGATTTGCTCTTGAGACTGAGGTTGCTATTCTACTCACAGTACATCTAAGGACTTAGATATTTGCTTGTTGCACATAAATGATGTGGCTCTTTTCTCCATATTTTTTTTCCTGCTATGATTTTTGGTGGTGTACCTCTGACCTTAGGGGAAAAGTTTTGTTTCATTTTTGTTATGCTTTTATTATTTGAAAGAGTGACCATAAGCTGTAAATGACCTCATTACACAATGGCCATTTTATTGATAGTAAAGTCATAGCAAATGTTTTGTGGTTATGTAACTATGCACAAAAATAAACTAGTGAGGGGACCCCTGAAAATTTGACCCAATTACTCTACAACAGTAGTACATGTTTTGGGTTACTTGCTTACGTCGTTGCAGCGTTGTTTGCAGATGCAAGGGAAAGTTCTTTTCACTCATTCTTCATTATGGTCATTATAGATCTTGTTAAAATCTCATGAAAATTTTGTAGATTTCATTACAAAATTAGAGTGCCCTCAGTTCAGAAAAAAAATATGAAATAATAAAATACTGGAAAGTAAATATTCAGATTCCCATCAAAATGTATTTATCATTTCGTTGTAGTCTCACTCATATACTTTTTTTTTCTTACTGATAGTAACTTTACTTTGCCATGCTTATGTTGTATACACTTATATTTTGCACAAATATTTTTTGTTTGTTCTGAGGATTAAACCTGGGGGCATTCTACCTCCCAGCTATACCTCAAGCTCTATTTTTATTTATTTATAATTTTGAAACAGGGTCTTACTGAGGGTCCCAATAAGTTGCCTAGGCTGATTTAGAACCTGCAATCCCAAGTACTGATTTAGAACCTATAATCACTGGGACTCTAGGCCTGGGCCACCACACCCGGCTGCATGAAGCTTTATAATGTTTAGGATATACCTTTAAGTTAGAGGTCTGGGAAGCAAGGCTTCCTGGTCAAAGGCTGTAGACACTTAGAAGGCTTTACTGTAATTGCCATTTGGGGCTTTCATGTTGTAGTTCCAACTTGTACTCTTCCCCGCAATGTATGGCATTACCCAGTGTTACTATCTCCTTGTCAACAGTTATTCAACAAATACTTAGTACACAGCCCCTATTCATCTGGTCCCTTGGAGATATAATGGAGAAAAATATCACATATTTCAACTTTCTCCCTGAAATTTGCAGTCCAGCTTGTGAGGCAGATCTGATCTTGATCATACAATTTCACCAATATGGATCATAATTCTAAATTATAACCCAAACGTTGACATCTTTGCATAGCAGTAGGCAGCACCTGGCCTCGAGTTGTGCTGTTTCCTGTACCTTTTTAGTGTACTTAACGTGTTTCAAAATTAAATAACTTTGATGTTTAAAAAAGTAGCTGCATACACCTATGGTAAATGCTTGCATAAAAGCAGTCCAAGGAAGAATCCGCCCCTATCTAAGATGTCACAGAACACCACCAAGGAAATGAAGTACTGCTGGTCCCCGACTTGGGAAGGAGGGAAAAGAATCAACTAAGGAAAGGTGTGTGCATGTGGACGCAGGTCCCCATAGGTGTGCGACGGGCATTTTGTGCAGGTGGGCATATTTGAGGCAGGTGAAGGGCGGCGGATTGGGGGGCGAATATGGGAGCTTGTGGAACACTTGTGGGCCGCCTGCAGAGACCTAGGGACTCTTCATGGGCTGGCTGTGGAGGGGACACTCACAGTCAAGATCAGCAGAGAAGCTGGGGCTGGGGGTCTGCATAGTTCATGGGCAGTGAAGAGTCGCGGTGCGTTTCCAGACCCGAAGGATTGGAGCAAACTGCGGGTGGGCATGCCACCTCGGAGAGGTAATGAGAGGCTGCCGGTGGCAAGATAAAAGGGAGAAGAGTGAGGATCAGTGTGAGGAAGCATGCAAAGCGGGGGGCTGGGAGGATAAGCATGGTGCTTAAGGGACTGATATTGTTACCATAAATAGTGAAGCCAGGGGTGCCAAGACTTTCCTCTGGAGTTGGTGGAGACAGGAGAGTTACAGTGAAAATGATAGTAGAGGACATTTTAAACTTACAGTACAGAAAAGCCAGGTGTGGTGGCGCACGCTTGTAATCCCAGCATTCGGGAGGCTGAGACCTGAGGATCCAGGTTCGCGGCCAGCCTCAGCTACCTAGTGAGGTACTCCGCAACTTAGTGAGACTCGATTTCAAAATAAAGAATAAAAAATAGGGCTGGGGATGTAGCTCAGAGGTAGAATGCCCCTGAGTTCAATCCCCAGTACTGCAAAAAATAAAAAAAATAAAAAATAAAAATAAACTTACAGTACAGAACATGCAACTTTAGGAAGGCTTCTGTGGGGCAGAAGTTTATGGGGAACGCGGCCAATGGCAGGGTGGGGTGGATCTTAGAAGAGATTGTCAAGAACTTTGATCCTTTCTAATCTTTGCATTACGGATTTGTGTCACATATTCGTCTTTGAGTAAGCAGAGATTTGGGTTTGAACGCACCTATGGCTAATCTTTGAAATACTAAGGGTTTTGTTTGTTTGTTTATGTTGTTGGCTTTTAAGCAGATTGGCGT
Source organism: Graphiurus murinus (assembly GCA_004027655.1). Classification (NCBI taxonomy): domain Eukaryota; kingdom Metazoa; phylum Chordata; class Mammalia; order Rodentia; family Gliridae; genus Graphiurus; species Graphiurus murinus. The sequence goes on along the minus strand of PVLC010004684.1, from coordinate 20,731 downwards.
CCATTTGTTTTAGGTTTCCTAAGACGTTTTAGTTTAATTGTTCACTTGATGGAGGTTGTGCGTGGGAGAAGTTAAGTGATCAGGATCCCGGGCTGACTGCTCGTACTCAGTCTCTAGCCCCGCACTTATTAGTTAGGTGCCTCGCTCAGATTACTTAATTGCTCTGTGCATCCATTTCCTCATTCTCAGAATTGGCTTCTTATTAAGTGGAGGTGAGGACGCCACAAATTAATCACAAATTATTCTTAGAACAATGCCTGGCACCTGGGAAGAATGCAATGTCGTTAGGGTTTTTAAAAACAGAAATATCAAGTACTGTGACACTAGATAAACCACAGTCGTCGTCTTCTTCTTCTTCTTCTTCTTCTTCTTCTTCTTCTTCTTCTTCTTCTCTTCTTCTTCTTCTTCTTCTTCTTCTTCTTCTCTTCTTCTTCTTCTTCTTCTTCTTCTTCTTCTTCTTCTTCTTCTTCCTCTCCTTCTTCTTTTTATTAAAGGAGAGCTCAAGTCATCATTTGGCATTTTATTTTGGCTTTCCTAACAAATGAGGCATGATTAAAAAGCCTTCTCTGTGTAAGTGTGATGGAGCCTGTGAATGGACTCGTGGCTTCTTCCTGATCTCCAGAAGTCATTGTAATTAAATATAGGATTATTTTAAAAGTAGTTGATGTTGAGCTGGGTGTGGTGGTGCACGCTTGTAATCCCAGTACTTGGGAGACTGAGACAGGAGATCACAGGTTCGCAGTCAACCTTAGCTACTTAGTGAGGCCCTCCGCAACTCAGTGAGATCCTGTTTCAAAATAAAAAATAGGGCTAGGGGTGTAGCTTGGAGGTAGAATACCTCTGGGTTCAATCCCTAGTACTGCAAAATACTACTACTACTACTACTACTACTACTACTACTACTAATAATAATAATAATAAATACAATAGAAATAAAAATAGTTGATGTTAAAACAAAGATTTTACAGAAAAACTGGCATTCTCTAGAATTATCTGAATTTTTCCCTGGAAATCAAGAATGTTCTCCCCTACCTCCCTTTTTTTCTGTCTCTTTTCTCCTCCTACTAGGGATTGAGCCCAAGGGTTTGGGGAAACTAGGAAAGTACACTACCACCGAGCTACATCCCCAGTCCTTTTGAAAACTTTATTTTGAGATAGCATCTCAATAAATTTCCCAGACCAGCCTCACATTTGCAATCCTTCTCCCTTAACTTGGAATTATAGGTATCCACTACCATACCTAGTTTTCTCCAGCCTTTTTCCTTCTTCTCACTTTTTTTCATGCTACTTTTTCATAAAGAAGAGCATAAACAAAATACCACAAAACTCAGAAAATAAACGTTCAGTAGACATAGTTCAGAGCCAGAAAGTCCTACTGGGCATTGAGCAGAGGAAGGCACAATAGCTATGTTGTCGTTGTTTTAACTGGTGCACATCTTAGAACTGTGTGATTGTGGGTTATAGACCTCACAGTGTATGGAACACAGTCCTAATAATCACGTAGATGATTCTTCTTAGAATCCCAGCCTTTTAAAGGCATCTGTACTCTGATGTGCACTGAGGTTGCGGTATAGTGCTGTGCAAGCATTACTTTTCAGAAGGTTTTATTTCAACGTCATACCATCTACAAAGCAAATGTGATGTGTACAGTGGAGTCAATGAGCATTGAAACAGGTGTCGGTGTTCTTTTTCATTTCTTCAGGACTAATCAAAATCCTGAAGATCTTTTTTAGGGGCGGCTTTGCTTTTTTTTTTTTTTTTTTGCATGTGTACTGTTCGAGTATGCCTGTTTGCATGTTTGCAAGTGCCCGCTCTTTCTATCGATTCCCATCACAAGAGGTTGCATTGCGTCTTTCAGTAACGTCCCACTGTTTGGACAGCATGATCACATTTGCATGTCCCATCCAGCCACTGTGGAAAGCAGCCAGTTGTCATGGTGAGGATTATGATGTCCACATCAAATCTAGTCCAGAGATGAGGACAGCCTTTAAACAAAAAAACCACATGCAAATATTTATTTTCAGAGATACAATGGGCTCTTTGGGAAACACAGGATTACTAGTCAAGTTACTTTCTCTGCAAATCATCAAATGAGAAGTCTATGAAATGTGATTTCCCTTTTGATTATAATAAACTTCCAGTTCCCTCTCCTTCACCCATTTGGATCAAGAATCAGATTCTCTGTTGTGTAATTTGACCATCCTTTTTATTAATGTAAATGACCAGGTGGGTTTATCTGTTTGATTCGTCTAACTTGTTCAGACTATTGCTTCAAAACTGGCCTCCCTGTGCATGTTAGGTTTCTATGGGAGGGGGTTGTGAGGGTGCTGAGGATTGAAGCCAGGACTAACCAAGGCACATTCTCTTCCATTAAGCCCCCGCCCAGGTTTGCTACCGTGCTTCGCCCTGAGTTAGAAAGTAGACTGCTCCACGCTCCTTTGGAGGTGTCCAACCCCCACAGAGCCTTCCACACAAGTCAGAACCACTCTTTGGACAAGAGGGGATGTTCTCCAAACTGGGGCTTTTTTCAAGATGATGTATTAAATGTTAGCATGAATTTTTTAAAAGATATAGGTGTTTCACATTTGGGGTTTCCTTATCAATTTAAGCAAAAGGAAACTGCCATTTAAAAACCTTTATTAGAGTTTTGTAGAGTTACAATTTTGCAAAACTCCTGAATGGTCATACTGAATAAGACTGCACCACACTAATTAGTTTATAGTTAAATAATAATTAATGGACTATCTTAATGAGTTTGAGTTTAACTGAATAATTTTAAACATATCTATATATAAATTTCATAAAATGGCCTACTTTATGAAGCTTATTACTGTATGGGTTTTTTTGCCTTCTACGGTTTGTATCCCCTTGAGAACATAAAATAAATGTTCTACTTGAATAAAATGTCTTCTTCTAAAAAAGAAGCAGGGAAGAAAGGCTGCCTTGCTAGGCTCATGGTAACTGTGTTTGCCTTTCAGATCCCCAGCTCAAGGGCATAGTGACCAGGTTGTATTGCAGGCAAGGCTACTACTTGCAAATGCACCCCGATGGAGCTCTGGACGGAACCAAGGACGACAGCACTAATTCTAGTAAGTGACAACCTTGGCCCCCAGCTGACACAGGTGGGGAGAGTGCCACGTACATGACTTTCTAAGCTGCATTTGCAAACATCGGATTACGTCGGTTCATTTCTACCAGTGGTACTCACTAGAATGCCGTTTACAATTTTACTAAATCAACCAAGTGCTGTGTGCATGTATGTCACTATCACTCTGAGGTACATTACGATGTGTAACTAGAATGCACCAGAAAAAGTATAAGAATGAATAAGTTAAAAATAAATATAAATGAATAAAAATACTAGTGCAGAAGCAAAGGGAACCCGAGAGCTTAAGAAAATTGTAAGTTAATATTTTTATGTTTTTCACACAGTTGCCAGACCTTAGAAATAGTTGTTGCTTTCAATTCAGTATCATAAGAGTCAGGGAGGTACAGTACAGTAGTGTATTGCGATGAAAACTGACTACGTATTCCCTTTTTTAAAACGTTTATTAGTGCATTGTAATTATACATCATAGTAGGATTAAAAATGATTGAGACAAACATACATGCGGGCAAGGTGTATTTCCTTTGCATGCATGTTTTATCAGGCCTGTAGCTTCTTAAGGACACCCGTGGAAATTCAAGAGCTACAAAGACTAAATTGTTTTTAAACCATAGAAATATAATTTTTCAGATTCTTAGCATTTGACAAGAAAACATATCTTTCTTGTAGAGCAGGTATGTAAGCTGTGAACATTTAAATCTATTGTACAAAATGCCTGACTATTCTACAGGATTGGGTCTGTGGCTATTTTATTAAAAATCTACACAACTTCCAGCCAGGCATGATCGCACACACCTGTAATAGCAGCAACTCAGAAAGCTGTGGCAGGAGGATGGCAAGCTTGAAGCCAGCCTGGGCAACTTAATGACATGCTACATCAAAATAAAGTATAGAAAGGGCTGGGGTGTAGCTCAGTGGTAGAGTGATCATCGGTTCAATCCCCAGCACACACATACACACAAAAAAAGAAAAGGAAGGAAGGAAGGAAGGAAGGAAGGAAGGAAGGAAGGAAGGAAGGAAGGAAGGAAGGGTATACACCTTCTATTGAATTAATATCTGTCTTTATTTTACTATTTCTTTGCATTCAGAATGTGTATGTATGCCTTCTCTGGTGTCACTCCTTATTAATTGTCTGTGTTTTCCTTTCCCATTTTCTGTTTATACTTGCATCTGACTCCTTCTAATGTAACATTAGTTCTAAAATAGATCCACCTTTTACTGCCCAATAAATTTAACAAAAAACAAAAACTGCTTTTATTAGAAATACTTAATCATAAGAAATATTACTAGTAGACCAGGAGTAGATATGAATCTTTCCATTCATTTATAATTTATTCTCTATATACTGAGCATGAAGGGGAAAGATGATTTGAATACATATAATCAAATTATAGACATTTCCTATTTTAAATTCTAGTGATCAATTTTCCAGTAACACTGATTCAAAGAGAAGCTAGTGATATAAAATAAGCTATTTTTATATTTGTGATTTCTATTAAAATATCAATATTTTCAACTCTCAGGCTTAGGCTTTTTTATTTTTTTTTTTAGATTTTAGCTATTGCTTCACTTTTTATTTTTCCTTCAACCACTTTTTGATATTTCTTTATTTACATTCCCCTCTTTTCAATTTTTAATCCTTTCTCTCTTTGTGTCTATTATATCTCCTTTTATATTATAAACATGTTCCCTAACTTATTGGGGACATGCTCGTTCATGCTTTATTTTTACTTTCTCTTTTTACTTAGGAAAAGAGAAGGTAAAATTTTCAGACACAGAGATGAATAGGGAGCTTTTTGTTCATGAGACCAATGTCAGATTGTTTACTTGTTAGAATTGCATTGTTAGGTTGGACCTTTTAAAATGACCAATACTTTATCTTTGACCTAAGAAACATATCAGTTTCTTATAGTTCAAATTAATAAACATACATCTGCCCATTTTATTTTTCCCTCTTTAACCCCTTACCTTTTTTTTTTTTTTTCACCGAAAGTCATTTTTTTTTCTTATGTCACAGTGGTGGAGTCTTGGGGCTTAGGGGTCCTAAGTTCTGATATCTTCAGTGTTCTCTATCAGACTAGAGAATGATCTCATTCATTAATATAAATTAATATGATGAAAGTTTTCAACAAATAAACTACAGCTATATAAAAATTCTGCTTCACTGGACTGCTTGGAACAATGATTTCCTTCAATCAAAGGTTTTATGAATTTTCCCTTAGCTTCATTCTTTATATTTATTTTTTGTGGGGAGGGGGGGTAGGGAAGTGTTAGGGGGGAGAAAATCCAAACAAATTGGCTGCCCTCTAATGATGAAAATCAAAATCACACTGAGAAGCGTCAAGTAGACATTGTCTTTTAAAAACATATTGCTTTGGAATTGAGTAAGCAGCACATTATTTTCTAAATTAAGAATGTGCCGACGTAGACAGAATGTGCACACTGTACACACACACACACACACACACACACACACACACACGCACGCATGCACACACACACACACACACACACACGGGACTGGTTATATGAAGACTCTGAAACACTAAACCAGAAGATGTGATACTGAGAGATTCTCCACCTTCTGTTCTCTGAAATCCCCTCTGCCCCCTACATGCTGTTGGGGACCAGTTCTAAGGAGACAGAGCAGTAGACACTTCATGAGAGCAAATCAGAACCAATTACAGAACTTGAATTCCTATGCAAAGACCTGGCCCAGAGGTTCATTTCCTACCTATGATTTCACATTGTATGAGCATGTTAAGCCAGTTAGCATTAGTTTTGTTGCCAATTCAACCTTTGCAAGGACTTAAAGAGGGTGAGATAAAGGTTCTCTCCTCAAAAGGCTATTTATGTTTGTATAACTATAAAACTTAATAAAAATTGGAAGGATTATAGCAGATTTGTAAAAGCAATGGGAATCACTAATTAACTCCAGTCTTGTGTACCATCACCTTCTTTAATTGAATGTCACCATTTTTAGGATGAATTATAAGATTGTTTTTGCTCTGGTTAATTACAGTAGTCTTAGGAATCTTTAAGAAATTGTTAACACTGAAAAAGATTTAAAAAAAAAATAAGGATGTGCATTGAAAATGCCGATGTTTCCCTACTGCATAGCACTTAAACTTAGTATTTTTTTTCTCAAGCAGAAGTCCTCTAGCACAAGTTAATGTATGGCTTCTAATTAGAAGAAAGACCTTTTGGGTTGAAACTTTTTTTTTATTTTTGATAATTCTGAGAACAAACCAAGAATCAGTCATCCATACATAGAAAAAATAATGAGAAATAACCAAAAACCCACGCAGATATCATCCTGAAAGTCCAAGGATAACAAAACTGAAGGCTTGCACCTTCATGTCTTTGATCTGAGTTCAACATATTTCCCATTTGATATGGGATTATTTAGAAAGAAAACTCAGAACCACCCTGTGAAGCTGCTTCACCTATGATGCCAGGTAAGCTGAGAAGAGATAAAAGGGCCTGCTGGCTGGCAGACCTGGATAGCTCTGTCCTCCCGGAGATTTAAAGCTCTCCAGGAAGGAAAAAAATGGCAATAAAATGACTGATGATAGGAAAGAGAGACTAGCAACTTCACTCATCTTTAGCTCCTATATGTCCTTAAAAGATCTCCGTAAAACGAAACGAGTACCCAGGAGACTCCATTGGCGCTCACATTTCTGGAGGTGTATGCCTTTAAAATTCCACTAAGTATCAGCATTACCATGACTACTGTATTTTACTAGAGAATAGTTTATCCTTCCTCCTAGGTTACCTTTGGGAATGACATTCTTTTTTTTTTCCGTCTTCTCAAACTCCATTGTTTCCATTACCAACCAGACTTCATAGGTACTGCAAGTGAGACTGGAATAGATAGATAGATAGATAGATAGATAGATAGATAGATAGATAGATAGATGAGATAGATACATAGATAGATAGATAGATAGATAGATAGATAGATAGATAGATAGGGCGGGCAATATGTTCTGGTCAGCATTCTTACAGCTACAATCTAAAGACTTGGCTATGCAACTTAGAGGAAAGATTTACTTTCTTATGGTTTTGAGTTCAGTCCATGTGAGGCTGGGGACTAGCCATCTCAGGGCGTGGCAGTGGAAGGCAGAGAAAGGGAGAGTATATGGGCTGTGCCCCTCACATCATGAAGATTGGAAACAAGAGAGTGAGCAGGGGGAGGAGGGACCACATACAATCCCCCAGTCTGCACCCCAGGGATTTACCCCCTTCAGCCACACGCTACCGGCCTATAGGGTACACACAGGTAATCCATTATAGTGGATTCATCCATTGCTGGCATTACAACCCTCGTGACTCAATTACATCAGTTTCAAACACTAATACATGAGCTCTCTTGAGGACATTTCATGTCTAACTGCAACACAATGTTAAAACTCTGAGAAGAAATCCCTCTCACCCTAGAAATACTCAGACTGTACATAAAAATACTCAATTACTCAACTCAAGTCAAAATTTTCATACCACTTCCCAAGATTTAGGAGGGCATTTCTTACTTTGACCTTATGTAAGGCTTATTTGGGAAGTTTTTTAAAAAAAAAAAAAAAAATCTTACATCCTAAAGCCACTAAGAAGGATTCTGATTTAATTGGTTTAGGGTTGAACCTGGACATTTTATTTTATGAACACAGAGAGTTTTACTGTTTAGTCAGGGTTGAAAATCACTGTTTTATGAAAATAAGAGCATTCTACATTATGAGCTAAGTTGCAAGAGTATCTTCATCATTCCTACTCCCCTAGGAGTGTGTTCTATACGCACAATGGAATGCTACTCAGCCATAAAGAAGAATAAAATTATGTCATTTGTAGGAAAATAGGTAGAACTAGAGAATATTATGCTAAGTGAGATCAGCCAGCCGAGAAAGCCAAGAGTCACTTTTTTCTTTCTTGCATGGAAATATGATTACATTTTAATTATCATTCCGTAACTGATAATAACTTGTATTGTATAACTCAGGTCCCTACCGAAATTCTGGAAAAACATAATATTTGATTGTGGTTATATTAGACTATCTTCTAGAATTTTTCTATTTCCCATACCATGTTATTTTCGTGAGTTTATAATGCGCTTGCCTTCCAAAATTATACAATCTGATCGACATCAAATTTATCGAACCTACAAATGTTATTAGTAGCGTGTGAAGGTTCAAATAATTTAAGTTTGAATAAGTTAGGTTAGTATAGTTTGCATAGACAGGCATAAGATTATGTTTTTAGCTCAAAATTTTGCTCATACATAAGGGGTTATCCTACAGTACCCATTCTTTCCCAAATATAAGGGAGATAATACAATGCAGGCTTGCTACCAAAGATTGAACATGACCTTCTCCAGTACAGAAGGCACCTGAGTGGTACGATGGCATGAGGCCTTCTGGATTCCAGAACATCATACTATTAATTTAATACAATATTTAATTTAATTTTAAACAATAAAGATATGAACCCTCTTTTCCTCCAAAAATGTATCATAATCCACAGAATCCTATGAAAGAGACCAATGCTAGTTTGTATAGTGACAACTAATACCTAACTTCTATACACACACATGCATGTGTGCACACACACACGTATGTACAGATGCCCTGTGCATGTTTCTAGAGATATTTATCTGTGGTTATGACCTACTATTTTCCTTTCATCTTGAGATCTTAGCAACTGCATCGTGTAATCAGTGAAAGAAAGGGTGTAACTTTCTCCAGCCTATTAAGAGAAAATATGTCCCCAAGAATAAAAAAGAACACAATTTATAAAGTTGGCTCTTAATTATGTACTGTGTAGACCCTTAGAACGAAATCGAAATTGCCCACAATTTTCAAGTGACTTGTCTTTTGCAGAACACAGTTGAAAGCCTAAAGTTAAGATATTTGCTTACACATTGACTACAAACAGCACTTTGATGCTTTCAGTGCCTGTCTTGCCCTGGTTTTAGTGCTGAGAATTAGATTTAAGAAAGATGTGAGGGGGAGCAGGTCACCTCACTGTGGAGAATTAACAACAGTTCTCTGATACTTGTATCTATAACCAAATTTCCCCAATCACCAAGATGTTATCACCCAAAATGATGTTGGAAGACCCATTACACACACTATCAAAATGCAACACCAGCATGGAAATGCATTAACGGAGTATTAAGACTTTAAAAAAGACCAATTATAAGCTAAGCGTGGTGGAACATGCTTTAGGAGATACTTGGGAGGCTGAGACAGGAGGATCAGTCTGTAGGTTCGAGGCCAGTCTCAGCAACTTAGTGAGCCCCTGTTTCAAAATAAAAATGGGGGCAGAGGGCCAAAGTGGTGTAGCTCAGAGTTAAAAGACCTTAGGGCTCGATCCCCAGTAACACACACACTCACACAAACACCCCCCCCACACACACACACAAACACACACACACACATACACACACATCAATTGTAACATCACTATCTGCACTGTGGAAAAAATATACAAAATCATTTTATTGACAAAGGAAGAAACAAAAAAAAATGGAAACATAAATCTGTTTTTATCTATTAGGAAAAACTGAGCACTTTTCTCCTTTTAATTTTTACTCATAGTTTTATAAAGTATTAATACAATAATTGTGTCTCTAAAATGTACATACGATTCAGTTTCATTAGTTCTTTCTAAATTTAAGCCACGGGCACATGCATATCTTCTCCTGGCCTTGCTGGCAGATCATGTTGTTTCTGCAAAAGTAATTTATTTGGGCATGACCTTTTTAACTTCTGGCCCGCACCGTGTTGCAAAAACAAGTCACACCTTCTGTGTGAGAGATCAGAGTGGGCATTCAACCTGGACTTCAGGAATTCTGCTCTTGGAGAATCTTCACGGCTGGTGACTTTTGGAGTCAAATGGTGTCAGTGGCTGCCATTCATTCTACCACCATGATCATCACAGGCTCAGTGCTATTTATTATCCCACCAATTATTCCAAACGCCGCAGACAAGACCACGAAGAAGACTGACAAATTGAAGGCGAATTGCTAATTTTGCCCATGTCAGAAACTTCTTCATTCTAAAGAGAAATAAATGTTACTTACTTGGAACTTCTCAGAGAGTAACAATAAAGATGATGTTTCTTAAATAAAAGAAATGAAGGAGAAAACAAAACAAGTTCTAGTGATGCTTTGCTTCTCCCTGGCCACTCATGACAGACCCTGTTTGTCTTTGCAGCACTGTTCAACCTTATCCCAGTGGGACTGCGCGTTGTGGCTATCCAGGGTGTGAAGACAGGGTTGTACATAGCCATGAATGGAGAAGGTTACCTCTACCCCTCAGTAAGTAAAGCGCCAAACACGCCGGCCATTTGGACGGTGGCAAAAATAACAGCAGCAGCAGAAGCAACAATAACAACAACAAAAAGTTCTGCCTATTGATAATGCCACTTTTGCTTTAGTATTTGATCTTTATTAGAATGTTATGGGAGTTGTTTATTCAGTATTCATCAATGTTTGGTAATAAGGGTACATCTAGAGGGAAGGTACATCATAGAAAGTCTCAAACTGTGTGTTTCCCATGTGCTCAAAATTGACCCAGTGCTTGGAAAATTGACCAATTTAGAAAGAGTTAATATTTTATTACTATCAATATAAATCTTTTTAATCTCTGTTTAGAAATATACTTGACATGGATATTTTGCAAATTTTTTAAATTTAAATATGCTTTCTTTTTGTTAATTTTTAATCAACATAATAATTGTGAATATTTATGGTGAATAATGTGATCTTTCAATCCATGTATATACTGTAGGAAGATTCACTCAAGCTGAGTAATAGCTCCATTAGCTCACCAATATATTTTTTTTTATAGTGAAGCTGTTAAAATTTTACTTTTTGCAGTTTTGAAGTATGCATTATTATTAACTCATGTCATATGCAGTAAAATAGATGTTCTCACTTATATGTAAAATCTAAAAAGTATAACATCTAAAATATAAACTTTTGAAAAAAAATGTAATTATGCAAATTTTAAAAAGAGAGAGAGAGACAAAAGGAAAATATAGGTTTCCCTCATCATCTATAGGAGATTTGTTCCAAGAAGCCCTACAGATACCAAAATCTGTGGATACCAATGCCTTTACATAAAATGGTATAGTATTTGCATATAAGCCACACAAATCTTCTCGAATACTTTAGTTATTGTACCATATTGTTTAGAGAATCATAACTAGGAGAAAGTCTCTACATATTTGATATAGACACAATTTTTTCCCAATGCTTTTGATCTAGTTGGTTGAATACACAATGATGAACTCGTGAATAGAGAAGGCTGACTATCTGATTAAAAATGAGAATTCAAATTGTGTAAATATTTTTATTGGAAATATAACTACTTCTAATATCAAAACGAATATTTCATGCAAATTTAAGACTGTCTCTCTGTTTTGTGTTAATATTTATTAGAAATTGAGCACATTTCTGGCCATGTAGCCTCAACTGGAATATCTTCTATTAACAAATAATTTGCATTCAGGTGTGTTGTATTCATACTTCATAATACAGTTAGAATTCATTTCAGCCACTGGTCCAAGCAACAAAAGCTAATATAAAGATGATTCTTTCCACTATTCCTGGAGCATAAGTTGATAAAGTTTTAAATGTCTTAAAATAAGCTCTTATTTGATTTTGCATGTCATTCTTACACAGATTCTTTTAAAAATCCACTGTTATTAGATATCAGCAACAAAATCATAATTTTTATCTATATCTATAGCTGTAAATATATATTTGTATGTCCAAATATATGCATGGATGGAGAGAGAAGTAAGAGAGAAAGAGAGAGAGAGAGAGAGAGAGAGAGAGAGAGAGAGAGAGAGAGAGAGAGAGAGAAAGAGAGAAAATCTTAAACAGAAACCCTCTCTAGGGGCCTTCAATGAAAGGTGATCTATTTTCCCCAGCAAGTCTGGGAAACCCTGTCAGAGCTGCGGATTCCCTCAGGCTAAGCCTAAAAACAACACAGGCTGTCTGCTCTCAAGCTCTTATCTGGGTTCCCTGAAGGGTGTTCCCACATGCAGAGCTGGGTCTCACATTATGCAAATAGTGTGCTTCAGCACTCAATGAATATGCAGCATTCTGAGCAGGATCAAGCTAGAATTTCCTCTGCTCCATTTGGAAAAAAAAAGTGCAAATGAAGATCATTTTCTAAAGATGACTCATTTCATATACAAGTCAGTTTTATTGATTTGACATTTGTTCTGTTGTTTCGGCTTCTTATTTTTCCCACAGTAATCTTGGAGAAGTTTAAAAATCACTGTCTGCCTTATCTGCTGTGTCCTCTCCTTCTCTCTCTCTCTCTCTCTCTCTCTCTCTCTCTCTCCCTCCCTCCCTCCCTCCCTCCCTCTCTAATTTTGCAACATGGCTGTGCTTTGAGATATATGTTTTTGTCAGGAGGAATTTATGTTCATTTTATCAATTTGCTATTGAGGTACATGCTTTTATATTTTTGAACCATGAGGCTGTGAATGAATGCCATTCTTGCTAAAGGTAGGGTGTATCATCTTGAGTGTGTGTCTAGAATAAAATGCTGGTTGTATTTAGTGCCATCTAAGGTGTACAATGATAGAGATGAGAAAGATCCTGGCTTCCCAGTCCAGTAGCCAGCACTTTGACTATAGCTTGCCTGTGTCGTGGAGAGGCTGCAGCTGAAGCCCTAGCCCCGATGTGTCCTGATAACCATTTCTGCCTTTTCCCTCAACACATTGTCTTCTACTGATTCTCCAGATACTTGTCTTCTGGGTCTCTCTACGCTTTCTTGATTCTCTTACTTACTGACGTTGTTTTCTTCTCTTCCCCTCTTAGATGTGCTCTGAACTTAGGGTCTGTGCAAAGACACTGTGCTTGCCCAGCCTACCATAAAAGATCTCCTCTGCCTGAGGCCAGGCCCTAATAATAATCCTCAGCCATCTTACAGGAAAGGACTTAGAGAAAAACCAAAAGTAATTTCAAGTCTTTACAGTAGCCCATAAAGTGCTCTGTATATTTGAACTTCAAACATTTCAGCGCAAAGAATGCTTTTCCTTAATTATTTATTCTAGCCAGGTGCAGTGGCTATGCCTGTGATCCCAGTCTTTGGGAGGCTGAGAGAGAAGGATCACAGGTTCGAGGCTAGCCTCAGCAACTTAGTGAGACCTTGTTTCAAAACAAAAAGTTAAATAAAGGAGCGGAGGGTATACCTCAGAGATAGATTACCCCTGGGTTCAATCCCACACACATACACACACACACAAATTTTATTCTATAATTAGTTACTAAGAGCCTACTAAAATAATACTATAAAGATCAATACAATATAACAATTACTTAACTATGTAATAGTAATTGCTGTACTTAGATAATAATAATGATGGAAATACTGTCCACTCTGCCTAGTACTGTTCCAAGGGCAAATTAGTTCATTTAAATCTCCCCACAACCCTTTTTTAAAAAAAACAAAAACAAATACAATTAAAATGAAGTCACTAATATGCAGAGAGTTCAAGAATCTGCCCAAAGTCATTCAGGTAATAGATGGAAGATTATATTAGAACATAGTTAGTCTGACTCATTAGTTGACATTTTAAATTATTTTACTATATTTTTCCATGGGCCAGACATTTTTCATAAGATGGTTTGGCACTTACTCTAACAAGAAGCTATAAACACATGATATGCAATCAAAAAAACCTTTAAGGAATAAAGGGTTTTATAGTTACCTAAAGAATAAGCTTCATTTCAAGGCAATTATTAAGAAAAATTATCTGAAATATAATGTTTACTTTAAATATTTAAAGAAGTAAAAATTACAGAAAATTACATTCATTGGGGAAATGGTTATATACACGAATATTTAATATTCATAAACATTTAATACTTAAGTTTTAAATTTTTAAAGCTGTGACAGACACTGTTAACCCCATTAAGAAGTTTTAAATTAATTGAGTACATTTTTTTAAAATGACACCTTTAATCAAGGTCAGATTTAAAGAAAAGAGTTACTGAAGAGTTAGTCTGGGAAATGAAGATATCTGCTTTATGTTTATGTCCAATTTTAAGAATATTGGCTTAATGTTTATATACTATACACTAGTGTCTAATATGAGACTATTTTTTTTAATTAAGGATCTATAGATTTAGAATATAAGCAATAAAATAGTCAAGTCGTTCAAAGTGAATTATGTTAAATGGAAATCCTACCCGTGATATGACTCTAGTGTATATTTCTCTATTTGTATTTTAGGAAATAAGTCTTATAATCCCTTGGTATACAAATAAAGATACTCAATGTGTCAGATAATTTTACCTCAGGGGACAAAAAAAATAAATTATCTTGACTGAGATGTCAATAATTGCGTTTCCATTGCTGAAAGCACTTGTTCCCTGTGGAATATTTTCTTCAATATGACAATATTTATTTCTTTTGTAGTCATAATGATTATGCTATGTTACTTGATATGTGTCTCAAAATATGTCACATATAAATAATTTGCTTGCAGATATAATACAAGCTACAAAGCCATAGAACAGAAACACACAAAGAAGTATTTTGTTCAAGAATTGGTTTAAAATGATGTTTAAGGAAAAAAATAAAGTGGCAGGGTATCATGGTGCATGCTTGTAACCCCAGTACTTAGGACACTGAGCCTGGAGGATTGCAGGTTTGAGGCCAGCCCCAGCAATTTAGTGAGACCTATAGCAACCTAGCAGGACCCGATTTCAAAATAAAAAATAAAAAGAACTGAGGTTATAGCTCAGAAGTAGAATGCCCCTGGAATCAATCTCCCTTACCAGGAAAAAAAAATAAGTGTACTTTAACCAACTAGAAACTATGTACAGCCTTTTAAGGAGCAGTGTAGGTTACTTTGCTTTGTTTTGCTTTGGTTGATTAGTTTGCTCCCAAATGATCTGTGACTTGGAAAAATCAAGAAAATCCCCAGAAAAAGCCAGGTTCCGAATGAAGATTATAAAAATGAAACAGATTTAGAATGAAAGGTAATGATCACTCATCATCTAGGCATCTATAAAGAAGATTTGAAATAGTGTGTTTCTGGTAAAGAAAAAAAGGGGGTGGGGAAGGAAGGAAGGAAGGAAGGAAAGAAGGAAGGAAGGAAGGAAGGAAGGAAGGAAGGAAGGAAGGAAGGAAGGAAGGAAGGAAGGAAGGAAGGAAGGAAGGAAGGAAGGAAGGAAAAAAGGAAGGGAGGGAGGGAATGAGTCTGGTGGTTCCAGGGATGGAGACCTGAGCTTTTTTCTGGACACTTGGGTTCCGGATCCACAGCCAGTGCCTGTGTTACAACCGCTCCGTCTCACAGGGTCTCTCTTCTTATCTGTAAAATTAGAGTTTCCATTGATGCCTAAGTTAACTTTTTGGTTTTACTCTGGTAGATTTTTCTCAATGTCAAGGTAAAAATTTTACCAAAAAATGTATAAAGATTCACTGTCTTTATTTAATTACAGCCTGGTATTTATAAGAATGTTATTTTTCTAATGGTGCTATAAGTGTCTCTCTTACCCAGATGCCAGCAAATGCCAAGGATCTCCTGAAATTAATCTCTCATATGAGTCCCCTAACCAGTTGGTCCAAGTGGATAGGAAACTGATCCTATCTCTCGTTGATTTTTTTAAATACATATACTGCTACTGTGTTGTGCAGACATCAGGGCTCAAAGATCACATGGAAAGCCAGGGGGAAAGGCAGACTTCTTAGATTAACCTGCAGATTATTTCAGCTCAGTGGGTTTGGTGGGAGGCCCTGGAGGCTGCATTTTGTTAAGTGTCACCCCTCTGAGCTCCCTCTGTGATCCTAAAATTGACACTCTAGCAATCAACCACACATGCATTGCAATGGTCCATGGAGAGGGGGCGTGTAATGGTAACTCTAGACCAAGGTGGTGAGAACAGAAATGGGTTGGTGAGGAAGGGAGAGAGCCTGGAGTGAAGGTAGCTATCTTTAGTTTGGCCATGGCAACTGTCACTCCTTAACTTAAAAGGAAGACACCAGGCATACGGGTTGACCTTGCTTCTGTGGATGGTTTAGCACCCCAGGATCAAGGAGCCAGGAAGGCTGAGAGATATTGAAGTTCTGAAAAACCTTGAGAAGAAATCCATGGTGCCCGAGTGTGGGCCACAAACCACAGCTTGCTCTGGTCTGACTCGCTTAGGAAGAGGACTGCTGGGATGCTTTGCACACAGGAGATGGAACCCAGGAGGAAAAGACTGGCTGCAGGGAGGAGATGCCACCTTGGGTCGTGGACTTTTCAGTTTGTCCACAGGTTGCCGCATGGATTCTAGTCCCACTCCATGACTCCATGATTCCATGAATCCATTTGGGTGATGGTGACACTCATTTGTCTTGAAAGGATGAATCAAGCCCAGTGCCATCTTAAGGATGTATAGAGATAGCACTGTGACAGATGACAACTGTCTTCCTTTTCCTGCTTCTGAGAGGAAGACAAAGAAAAGGGGTCGATGGCATGATTTCAGTGAAGTTAGCTATTAGAAGGAACTTTATTAAGTAGTCCTGCAAATTGAAAAAGATTTCTAATATATCTCACTTGGTTCTTAAGTATTTAGAATTGCTAGAAGCAATTTTGGACAATGGAACAGAGAACTAGATGGTTTAAATTCAGAAGCTGTGCCTTTATAAAAAAAAATCAGGCTAATAAAATGAGAAAGGAATATCAGATTTTTAGATTCATTTAGTGGTTTGCAAACCTCAACCTGTAGAAGAGAAGGCTTGGTCAGGTTGCCTTGTAGATATTCAGAGGTGAGAACACTGACCTAGTAGATTAGATTCTGAGACCCCAGTTCCATGAGTTCAGCATGCTTCGAGAATCATGATTTGTGTGTGTGTGGGGGGGGGGGGGGTACTGGGGATGAAACCCACAGACATTCTACCTCCCAGCTACACCCCCAGCCCTATTTTATTCCTTTATTTTGAAACAGGGTCTTACTAATTTGCAGATGACCTCACTGAGTTGCTGAGGCTGTCCTATCCTTAAGCCTGCAATACTCCTGTCTGAGCCTCCCAAGTACTGGTATCACAAGTGTGCACCACCCTGCCTTCTCCTTCCTTCCCTGGGTGGCCAGCAGGTCCTTGGTGCTGGGCACAAGCTTCCTTTGAGCTTCTTTTCCATGTGTCAAGAAAGGCTTGATTCTATGTGGGCCCATCATTATAAAGTTTCCTACCTATATCCCAAACCAGAACGTCTATTAACAAAAGCTAAACGTATATTACAAACTTGAAAGTGTCTGCGAGGGATATATGGAAAACGATTTTTCCTCCATGTAATCACATATATGTAGAGGCTGAAAATTCAAGCTGTTGTTATAAATTGTGAGTTTGTTTACTTACTGGTTCAGCAAACATTTATGGTGTAACCCCCATTGACAGTTAGTGTGCTATGTGTTAAAGCTTGAACGAAAATGGAACGAAATGGAAAATTGTGATCTTAAGCAAAACAGAGCAGAAGCCCTGAAAGTCTAATATACAGGAGTTAAAACATTTCAAGAACATCCTGACAAGATGATTTTCATATGCCTAGTCTTTTCTTAGACCCTATGATTCCAGAAATAGAGTTGTCCATTTTCTATCAGTTCCTCAGTCATGATGGCTATGTAAGAAGTCTTTAACCTATCATCCTTAATCAATTATTGTTCAGATAGCATAAATTCCCACAGCAGATTTTATTAAATGATTCTGTGAGGGCCCATATATCCCTGATATTTATTATGCATATCACTTATCATTTTTCCCCACTGAAAAACAGTGTTAGCAAAGAAGGTTTAAATCAGTTTACATCCCAACTTAGAATCACAGAAAAGCACTTAGTTAGACATTGCTTTCTTAATAGTCAATGTCTGCGTTCTAATATGGTGATATTTGCAATAACAAGATGATCTTGTTGTTGTCACCTTAAGAGAGAATCTTGGAACAAAAAAATAAGCAGGTTGATAACATTAAAGATGAATATTTTAAAGCAAAAGCATGAGTAATTATAACTAGAAAGAAATCTTTATTTTTATGTGTTCATAAAATGACACAAAATCCTTTGCTTCCTTATTTCCTTTTAGTGTCAAAGAAAACAACAAATGCCACTGTGGTTTACATTTTTTTCCTATTTTTTTCTGGGGTGAAAACTTAACAAGATATTGTAAATACAGTAATAACAAAACTTAGGTTGTTCAAAATGTTCAAAAAAATTTTACATATGTTTGTGAAGGGAATATGGCAGCTGGTAGATAGTGAAAGGCATTTTTTATATGTATGGAGTTTCAAAGACTATGAAAAAGATTAAGTGCTAAAATGATAGATGAAACAATATTTGAGAATGAGTCATCTCTTCGTTTTTACTTTCTACACTGTAATATAATTGCAAAAAAACTACATAAATGCTAAGAAAGCAAATATACAAGTATACCATACAATCAACTTCTGAATTTGAAAAAAAAATTCAGTTAATAGCTACTAAAATTTGGAGCACTCTGCGAACCCTGGGCTCTGAACAATTTCCATATTTTCTCAATATTCTTGATATAATCCAAAAGCTTTACATGCCATTTCTTAGTCACTTTGGAATTAATAAGAAAAATAATATAAAAGTTAACAAAAGTGTTTTTTATACTTACTCTATTTTTATTCTTTCCAGAAGAAGATATCTAACAATCTTTCTTAAATAACCACTGTGGCTGTTCTTCTTCACATTTTACTTCTCATATACTAAACACTGTCAAAATTATTCTCTTGATGCTAGTTTTACTCCTTCATCTTCTATATAATTTTTGGTATCACTACTTTTAAAATATAGAGATATATGGTGGCCATTATTTTGATTGAAAATATTGTCTACACTTCCATTCTAATAGAATCTGTTAACCAACATTGATCCAGCACTTGCTAGAGCATAAAGAAATAACGGTGAGAAAGACAGAAGACACCACTATAGCCTCAGGGAATTTACAGTTTCTATAGATGTGAACTCCACACACATTGCATGTAAAATTTGATGATTTATCTATGTTTTGGAAGGGGTATTGTACTCTGAATCACTTAGAGTTTCACCAAATGTTGGGTTTTGGTCCTAAGATACTTCATGCAGTCTGAAATACAATTTCATGGAAAGGTACACAATGCACTTTTGAGAAGAACATATTAGATCTCATAAGAGTGTTATCTGGAGTTAGATATTGGTTTTAGGGTCTGACCACTCCATTAAATGGAGAGAGATGAGTGACATGTTATTAGGCGTGCCCCAGCCCATGCAAAGGCTTCATAATTGGATGTTCTTTGCTGTTCCAATAGCGGTAGAGACTGAGTGGGAACAAGATATTCTTGGGAGGCCTTAGAATCGCTGTATTTTTGCTCTCTGAGAAGATGAAGATATTTTATTTGGTCATTAATTCTGGCTCCTGGCCATTACTTAGCAGAAATAGTTCTTTGGAAAAATAGAAAACATTATTCTATTTTGCGTTTAAGCTGGTACATCTAGTACCTAATGGTACCAACCTGATAAATGGTGAATATTGGTTTATGTCATCAGAGAAGCACTTACTGATGTTATATAATAAATTAGCTTTGCAGGCCTTTCACAAGGGGGTGATAACAAAGGGTTAAGAAATCTCTCCCGATGTAAACTTCTCCAAGTCACTCATCCATCTTTCAACTGGGCACTCATCCTACATTGTTTCTGCTGCCTATACTTTAGATTCAATGCGTAGGAGATGCCTGCCACAGCAAATATTCCATGAAGAGAGATCCTACTCTGCTATGGTTTAAGACTATTAATTTCCTGGGCTGTATTTGAGACACAGATTCGACTAAATCAGTGTCTCTCTTTCTTATAGGTAACAAAGATAAAGTCAGGACACAATGATATATTATGTTGCCTATTTTTCTGTGCCATGAGAAACAACTGTTTTCATTAGAAGCCACATAAAATGATCACGTTGCAAAGATGCAGATTCATTTGCGAGCACCTTCTCTGTAATCATGATTTGTGCTCATATAAATTGTGCCAAATGATAAAATAATGGTGAAAATATGTAACTCTGGGAGAAGTTGTGGCATATGCTGTATTATTATTTAAATATTGCCTTTTAATATTTTGCTTCCTATTCTATAGCCATATATTGTTACCAATAGAAGTGGCGAAAAATTGTTTTGGTGTTAAGCATTATCAGTTGCCAACCCAGCATGGTGACACATGCCTATAATCCTAGTACATGGGAGGCTGAGACAGGAGGATTGCAGGTTTGTGGCCAGCCTCCACAACTTAATGAGGCTCTTCACAACTTAGTGAGACTCTATTTCCAAATAAAAAAATAAAATAGGGTTAGGGGTGTAGCTTTGGGGTAGAATGACTCTGGGTTCCATCCCCAGTACCACACACACACAAAAGAATTATCAACTGTCATTACACGAAAAACTCTCTTATCTGGGGATATAATAATGAATAGATATTTCAGGTTACATAATCTGCCTTCTGCTTACTGGTAGCCAGTATGCATTATGCCTAACTCCTATTCTAATTTTATTATCAATTAGACAACTGTGTTTCTAGTAATATTTTTGTTGTTTTTTTTTTTTTTTTTTTTTTTTTTTTTTTTTTTTTTTTTTTTTT
>PVLC010004683.1:59230-82968 GCA_004027655.1 Graphiurus murinus | reverse complement strand
CTTCTTCTGGTACTGGGGATTGAACCCAGGGGTGCTCTATCACTGAGATACACCCCCTAGCCCTTTTTATTTTATTTGGAGACAAGGTCTTGCTGAGTTGCCCAAGTTGACCTCAATGTGATCATCCTTTCTTAGCCTCCTGACTACTGGGATCTCAGGTGTGGCCACCCTCCCTGGCTTCAAGTACATCAGAATAACACCTATTTTCCTATAGGACTGTTTTGGGGAAAAAAATGTGTGTAAATTATCAGTTACCATACCTGAAGCATAGAAGACGCTCAATACATAGTAGCCCTTATGATTAACGAAGAGAAGAAGCCAAGTGAAGTGGCACATACCTATAATCCCAAGCTACTCAGGAGGCTGAAACAGGAAGATGGTGAGTTTGAGACCAGCATGGTTAACAACTAGTGAGACCCAGTGTCAAACGAAAAAGAAAACAAGAGAACAAAATAAGAAGTAGCTAATAAACTGGGTGTGGTAATGCATGGCTATAATCCTAGAATTTGGGAAACTGAGAGGAAGATTTCAGGTTTGAGGTCAGCCTCAGCAATTTAGCAAGACCCTCAGCAACTTAGTAAGACTCTGTTTCAAAAAAGGGTGGTTTGGGGTTTAGCTCAGAACTGGAATGCCCCTGGGTTCAATACCTAGTACCCCCCCCCAAAAAAAGGAGGAGGAGGAGGTAATAAGATCTCTTACTGATTATTGCTTTTACTAAAATTTTTAATTACATTTAGAACACCCATTAGCAAATTAAGCTCATTAATATTATCTCATGTTTTTAAGACTAAATGAAGTAAAATTAGAATAATCTATTACACTATATTATACATAGTAAGCACTCAAGCATTTTATTTTTTCCTCCCCAACTTCCACACACACAGAGCTCTCTTTTATAGGAAGCTTTCTTCCAAGATGGTCTGGAAGATAATTTTTATAATATTCAGTTAATGTCTATGTTATTTGGAGTGCATGCACATATGTATACACATCACTCTATAATGAAGGTCAATCATCTATTATTACCTACTTACTGTCTAGTGTAAATTCTATTATCAATATTTTGTGACTTCAGATAATGTTTCTCTATGAATACATTCCCTTTTTTTTATCTTACCTCAAATGTGAAAATAGCACAATATTCATGGTCTTAGTCCATTTGGGCTGCTATAATAAAACACCTGAGATTGGGTAATTTATGAAGAACAGAAATTTATTTCTCATAGTTTTGCAGGGAAGTCCAAGTTCAAAGTGGAAGCAGGTTGATTGTTGGTGAAGTTGTAGTTGGTTTCTGCTTCCCAGATGGTTGCATTCAGGAGAGAGAAGGAGCACTGTGTCCTCACATGGCAGAAGGTGGAAGGGAAAAAGGGGTGAACTCTGTCCATCAAGCGTGTGTGTGTGTGTGTGTGTGTGTGTGTGTGTGTGTGTGTGTGTGATGCTGGGGTTGAACCTAGGGGCATTCTACCTCTAAGCTATACCCCTAGCCCTATTTTATTTTAATTTTGAAACAGGTCTCACTAAGTTGTGGAAGGCATCATCAAGTTGCTGAGAGGCTGGCTGCAAACCTGCAATCCTCCTGTCTCAGCTTCCCAAGTACTGGGATCACAGACATGTGCTACTATGTCCTGCAGTCAAGCCTTTTTCACCAGGCCATCAAGCCTTTTCAAGGGCCTAATCCCATTCTTTTCTCATCACTCTATCAGATGACCTACCTTTCAACTATTTCATGGGCAATAACTTTCAACACCAATTTTGGATACACAAGAACATTCAAACCATTGCAGTCATGCATATAAGGAACATTCTAAATTTTTCCAACTATTGAGAGTTTACTGATTATTTATTTTGGCCAGATTTTCTGCTAGGATTTCTATATAACCTTATTTAATCAGCACAAACTCATACAGGTAAGTACTATTTTATAGCTGAGGAAACCAATGCTCAAAATATGAATCTCATAATCTGTAGGTGGCTTCAGGACCCAACTTCTCCAGTAGTTCCGTAATTCCCCCTGTTTTATAAACAACTGTTTTCTTCTACTTAATCCTTCTTTTCTTCCCAACCTCTACATGTACCAGAGTTCTAGGCTTAGTCCTGAATGAATCTCCTCTCTTGCCTGGGTGTGCTCCCTCTCCAGTTATTTCATCTACTCAAATGCCTTTAAAATATACTGGTAAGTAATCAGTAGGCTAAAGAATTATCTTTTTTATTTGCTTTGTGTGGTCTTTTTACCTAGCCACTCCTGAAAAATCTTCATCCAGATGCCTAACAAATAACTCTGTGTCCTTCTTCCTATCTCCACCTCTACCCACCAATTGTGTTCTTACCCCAGTTTTCCTTATCTTCCTGGTTCCACATTCATCTAGTTGTTCAGGAAAAAACCTAGGAGTTATCTTTCATTTCTCTCTCCCTCCCCCTCTTCCTGTCTCCCTCTGGTTTTTTTTTTGTTGTTGTTGTTGCTATTTGTGTTTATTTTTCCTTTGTTCATCAACAACTCCTTTTGGCTCTGTCTTCAAAATATATCCCAAATCTGCACACTTCTCACTGTATTTATCACATCCACTCTGGAATCCCCCACCATCAAATCTCCCCTGGATTAGAGAGAGACTCATATCCCTGGTACTGCTACTCATCTCCTCAGAGTCTCCCATCTACACACAACCAGAGTGAGACTTTCAAAACATGAAGGCAGAGTACGTGATTCTCCTCTTCACAGGTGCTCTCAGATGGCTTCCCATACACTTAGATAAACCCACCTATCTTGTGTGACTACAGGGGGTGTCTCTGGGTCCCACCCTGCCTGTGTCTCCAGCCTCCTCGGCCAGTTTCCTTTCATGCCGCCAGGTGGGTCCTGAACATTCTGCCTTCCTACTGTTCCTGTGCTGAGCTCTGTCCTGCCTTGGGTTTTCACACATGGTGCCTCTTCTGTCTGAATCGCCCTTTCAGGAACTGTATATGACTTGCCCTTTACACCATTCATATCCTGCTCTAGGACTACCTCTCAAATGCTATTCTTGACCAACATATCTAAAATAGCTCTCATAGGCCTACTGTTCTCTTGTCCTGCATAATTTTTTTACATCATTTGTCAAAATCCAAAACTATATTCCTTGTGCACATATGTTTATTTTCTTATTGTTTTATCTCTCCCACCAGAATAAAAACACTTTGAAGCTGGGTGTGGTGGCACACGCTTGTAATCCCAGTATTTGGGAGACTGAGACAGGAATATCACAGGTTCACAGCCAGCCTCAGCTACTTAGTAAGGCTCTCTGCAACTTAGTGAGACCCTGTTATTAAAACAAAAAACAAAAAATAGGGCTTGGGGTGTAGCTTGGAGGTAAAATGCCCCTGGGTTCAATCCCCAGTACTGCAAAAATAAAAGAAAAAAAATCTTGAAAGCATTTTGATCATCTTATTTACACACACACACACACACACACACACACACACACACACACAAATACATAATATAGTTAACTCTGGAAATAGGAGTGAGAACATCAACCTATAAACCCTGAAATGGGGAGGTTTACTCTCACAATTTTCTCTCTCTCCCTCTCTCCCTCCCTCTCTTCCTTCCTTCCTTCCATTTTGTGTGTGTGTGTGTGTGTGTGTGTGTGTGTGTGTGTGTGTGTGTGTTACTAGAGATTAAACCCAGGGGCATTCTACTTCCAAGATACACCCCAGCCCTATTTTTTAGTTTTATTTTGAAACCGTCTCAATAGGTTGATGAGAGTCTCACTACTTGCTGAGGCTGCCCTTGAAACTGTAATCCTCCTGTCTCAGCCTCCCAAGTACTAGGATTACAGGCATGTGCCACCATGCCTGGCTACAATTTTCTGATTTAAAGATATAAACCTTTGTGAGTATGTGTGTGAACTACATCCCCAGTCCCATTTTATTTTTTTTTTTTATTTTGAAACAGGGTCTCACTAAATTGCTGAGGCTGACCTCATGGCTCAGCTTCCCAAGTTCTGGGATTATAGGTGTGCACCACCATGCCCTGCTTAACCTCTTTTTCTGTAGACAGATAATGTTAAGTCATACAGCTGTGATGGACTATTGTGGATCAAGTTATGTCTATCTCTTTATCTATACCTATATCCATAATATGTTGAAATTCTAACTCCCAGTACCTCAGAATGTTACTGAAGTTGGAGCTGGGTTGTTGCTGATGTAATTAGTTAAGATGAAGTCATACTGGAGTCACACTAGATTAGATCCCTAATCTAGTATGGCTGTGTCCTTAAAGGAGACAGAGGCACACAGGGAGAAGGCCATGTGAAGATGAAGTAGATACTGGAGCTGTGCTGCCATCAGCCAAGGAGGACCTGGGCCTACCAGGAGCTGGAGGAGGAAGAAGGGACCCTTGGACTCTTCTGAGGGAGCGTGGCCCTTCTAACACCTTTATTTCTGACTTTTAGCCTCCAGAACTGTGAGACAATAAATTTCTGTTATTTTAAGCCACATGGTTTATGGGAGTTTATTACAGTGGCCCTAGGGAACTAACACACAGACTGTACTTTTACAATCTAATTTTAAAATGAAGCCAAACAGAAGTAACCTATCACGTTATGTAACTGGGTTTATGGAGCATTAGGTACATTAGATTAGAACTCTAAATATGTTTTTGTTGATCAATAATGACGATTGATTATATAACACCCATAAATGTGAGCATCTTTAAGCACTTTGGACATAAGTCCTTTGTAAATTAATTGCAAGCTTGTAATTCAAGCCACAACTGAGTGAATCACCAGCAGAGTCAGACATAGATCCTTTGTTTTCATTTTCCCAAGGAAGAGCTCAGTCTTCATCAGGCTTTCTTTTTCTCTTCTTTTCACTGAAGCATTAATTCCTGTGTATATTTAATCAAATGATTTAGTCAATGCATTCTTATAAAGAACATATTTTAGCTCTTTTGAACTTAAGTTGGTTAACATGTATGTCATATAGTCATTAAATAGATTTAGAGCTCATTATACCAATGCCCTTGTTAACTCATATACTGAATCAGAGAGAAAAATTCCTAGAGAAATCAATCGTAGATAAACTTAAATGCTTCTAGACACAGCAATTTTCTCTGCTGTTTACATCAACTGTTACTGTATTTATCTTTGTTTTTAAGGCTTTCAGCCACTGCCTTGATGGTTTCCTCCTCCCATTTTTTTCTGTCAGTGTAATCTCTTATACTAAGCAAAGATTTACTGTTTTGTCTTTTTCTTTTCCGGTCCATGTGTTTCCATAATAAAGATAAAAGAAGACTTTACTGTGTCATCATAAGGCAGGACTCTAAACAGAGTAAATTTCAAGTAGTTTCTAGTTTGATTTGCAATATGTTTATTTTATTTTTTTCAATTTATTCTGCTTGTTTTTCAATGTGCTTTTATTAGTACATTATGGTCTCACATCATAATGTAAATCATAATATGTTTAAGTTAATTGCTCTTCCTTTAGTCAACCTCAAACTTATTTCCTAATCAATTCAAATTTTTTTGGATTTAAGGGCCATGGGAACAAGTTTGAGCTTGGTCACATAATACAGGATTTAACCTAAATTTTATAGTTATCTTGTAACCCAAACAAGTATTAGTCAGCCATTCTGGTAAGAGGTTAGAAGACTTGTTTAAAAGTCTCACAGAACTTTGGCCCAGATAAGTTATTCCAATAACACATTTTCTCAAGAAACTCTGCAGTTATTGCTTTCTTGACTTATGATCTCCTGTAACTTTCTAAGTTCCATATGACCCCCAAAATACTGTAAAATATTGTTTTGTCTTCAGTGTCTGATTAGATTTACATTATTCACAAGATATTATTTTATGTAGGGTAAATTTTTATTTTTATTTTGAGATGGGGTCTTGCTATGTTGTCCCAGCTCATCTCAAACTCCTGCACTCAAGCAGTTATCCTACCTCAGCAGCCTGTGCATATACGTAGCTGGGACTACAGGTATGCACCATTGCACCTGGCTAATAACTACGTATTATATTAAATTGTGTCAAAAATTAATCTTATAGATTCCCTTTGCATTTTTATTAGCCATTACTTACCTATTATGATATAAATGAAGACCAGTGGGTCGCCCCTCACATGATCATTATTATATAAAGATGTTTAAGGAGTTGGCTGAAGCTGCAAGCAAAATGAATTTTCTTTGGCCCTGCATCTGATCCATGCCCTCAGGAACGTTGAAGTTCTATTTAGCAATATTTGCTTCTAATGTGTGGCACCAGCAAGACCTACATTCAGGTAGAGGAATATGTGTCCAAGAAGTGGGCTGAGGCCCCTTTGTTTTACCATCTGTCTTCTAAGCCCAGACTGAAATTCTTCTAGGAGTAAACTGAGCAAGGACAGGGATAGGAGAAATTGGGGGCTGCTTCCCCTCCTGACTCTTAGTTACATGGGTAGATCCTCCCACTTCTCTAGAGCTAAGAAGAGAATAGCCCCCACACTTATGGAACAGTGTATTCCAGGTACTGTTTTGAGCACCTTATGTGTAAAGTTAGAACATATATCTACTCTGATTTTTCTCCTTTTGTCTTATCACTTTCTAATATATATTTTTCTAATGTATTTTGTTTTTGTTGTTTTATTGTCATGTGCCCTTGCTCTAGAGTGTTCTGGGGTATTTTTATTCACTGGAATACCTCTAGAATGATGCCCAGGACCCAGTAACCATACATGGGATGCTGAAATTGAATGACTGAGGTTCAGAGATCAAGTGATTTACTGGTGCTAGTAAAGGGTCCCAGTTGGGAATTGGTCTCCGGTTGTTTGTCTCCTGACTCTAAAGCACTATGTTGTACTGAATAAAATTAGAAAATTTATGGCTTCTAAGCCATGGTTCATAATACTGGTTTCACATAAGAATTATCTGTGGTATTCTAACAACAAAAATGCCTGCTGCTCCCTCCTATCCCCCATTTCATGCACTGAAGGGGTTTAGTGAGTCTGGAATCATTATGTTTTGTCCTAAAATTCCTAGTTAAATTGAATTTGCATCTAAAATGGAGAACGAGTGATGAAATTTTATCTCAATAAATCACTTGTTGTTATAAATCTTTGAAATTTATTCTAGAAAGAGTTAAGATTGAACCTGGGGATTGAATCAGGGGATTGAATGCCATAATTTTTTTTTTTTTTTTTTTTTTTTTGTGGTACTGGGGATTGAACTCAGGGGCATTCTACCTCCGAGCTATACCCCGAGTCCTATTTTATTCTTTATTTTGAATCAGGATCTCACTAAGTTGCGGAGGGCTTCACAAGTTTCTGAGGCCAAGGATCCTGCAATCCTCCTGTCTTAGCCTCCCAAGGACTGGGATTGCAAGCATGCACCACCATTCCTGGCTCATGCTCATATATTCTATAAAGCACATGGCAGAAGTATTCAACTATATACATATTAAACTTATCTTAGCATATTTACATGATATGACCACCAAAATTTAGATGGGCATGTTAGGCATGCCTGTAATCCCAGTACTTGAGTGGTTAAGACAGGAGGATCTCAGGTTCGAAGCCAGCAACAAACAGTAACTTAGCAAAATCCTATTTCAGAATTTTTTTTTTAAAAAAAATTGTGTGTGTATATGTGTGTGTCTGGGGATACAGCTCAGAGGTAGAATACCCATGGGTTCAATCCCCATATACCCATATATACACAAACCACCCAAATGGAAATTAGAATGCTCCACATGCTTTGTTCTTATCTAAGATAAAGCCATTGATAGAAATGCTTCAGTAGTCCATCTAGAAATTGAGGGACATAGGCTAGATTATCTCAGAACTCTCCAGTTCTAAGACATCTTTTTCTTTCATTTTTCTAAGCACTTTCTCCATTCATTCTTAAGGTGTTTACTGAGTTAAATTGACATTGAAAAACATGATAGGGTATAGATGGAAAAACAGGATTCTCACAAAGGAATTAAGATATACACTTGTATTACGGTAGCTAGGTTATGCTGTAGTAGTAACTAACCCCCAATTCTCAGTTATCTAACACCATAAAAGTTTATTTGGGGCTCATGATATATACCCATTGTGAGTGAGCCAGAAACTCTTGTCACTGTAGTAATTCAGGTATACATGCTGACAAGCAGCTATGATATCAGAGTTTACCAATCACTGTGCCATAGAGAATAAGAAAATATGGTGAATCTAAACATTCACTTTTATACCTTTGGATTACATTCCATTGATCAAATAACTCACATAATCATATCTAAGGTAGAAGGAAAAAGCAGGGAGGTACAATTCAGAAGTGAAATGGAAATATTTGTTGGAAAACCCTAATGGCTGTCACAAAATGAATGCAATGTGGAACATGAATCCGAGCATACCTAGTCTTACTTAAAATCCTACAGTGCTCTTCTGGTGGTCCTTAGGGTGAATATGAAATCCTTAACATGGCTTGTAAGGTTCTGCTGATCTGATGCTTACTTTCAAAACCTTATCTTTTTTATCCTTTCTCTTTCCCTTTCTTCACTGCAGTCATGTTTTCTAGCTTTTAGCTTTTTAAATATGTTCTTTTCTCTCTGCTCACACACCTTTGCACTTGATGTTCAGTCTACCCACCTTTCCAAAGTGTGTGTGTGTGTGTGTGTGTGTGTGTGTGTGTGTGTGTGTGTGTTACTGGGGATTAAACCTAGGGGAATTCTACCTCTGAGGTAAACCCCCAGTCCTATTTTAATTTTTTATTTTGAAACAGTGTTTCACTAAGTCCCTGAGACTGATCTGGAACCTGTGATCCTCCTGTCATGGCCTCCGAAGGACTGCCATTACAAACCTGCACCACCATGCCTGGCTGCCATCTTTCCCCTCTCCTACATCTCAGTTTAAGCATGACTTACTCTGGGTGACTGCCCCTGACTCTCCAGTAAAAGGCCCTCTGTTACACATTCTCACAACACTTGAGGCTTTTCCTCACAACATGAGCTATGTGTATGCCACTTGCCCTGGTATAATACCCAGCACATAATAAAACACTCAAATATTTATTGCCCAAATGAATGTGGATTTGGATTAGTGTCCAAAGACTATATTACCACAATTTTACCAGCAGAGCTTTTAGGAAAGGTTTTGATGCCAGGATTGCTTGTGTAAAAAGATACAGTGCCAGTTACCTCATGACTATGTATTTCACTGCAAAGGGTAATCCCAACATCAAGATATGCTCCTGCTTTGTTCTAATTAAGGAATCCTCTTAGCCTTGTTTTTTACACTCGTAAAACTGAGCTTTAAGCAAAAGTGTTTCAAACTTTTAACCCTTTCTTAAAAGTCTAGGATGTCTTTCTAGATAAAGAACTTACTACATGAGTCAGAAAACAAAATATGCTTTGGGGAATCTTAGTGAAGAACAAAATAAATAGAGAAAAGATAAAGTGAGGGCAGGTGAGGGAAGAATTCTCCTTCATGGAAGCAGATAATGTTGGTTTGCAATGGCTATCATAATAAAATACCCCAGATTGGGAGGTGTAAACAACAGAAAAAAATTTTTCTCATGTCCTGGAGTCTGGAGGTCCAAGAGCAAGATGCAGCCAGGATTGGTTGTACTATATTCTATTGTTGAGTAAATAGGTCACTGGAACATGACTTCTCTAGGAAAGTAGTTCTGAAGCTCCACCATCTCTTCTAGACCTGGATTAAACCGAAGGTCACACTTATTATACTATTATTATATTTATAGTTATTTGTTTAGTGTTTTAAATCTGTCTTCTCCCCTGTACCAAGTCTTTTATCTGTCCCCTATGCAAAGTCTTACCTATCTTCTCCTCTGTACAAAGTCTTAAGGGCAAGACCTTTCTTGTTCACTGCTGTATGGCCAGTACGTGGCACTTAATCAATGTACAACAATTTTTTTCATATAATAGCGTAAGTGAAATATGATGTTGAGGAAGAGAGATGGGTCTTTGGGTCTCAATTGGCCTTCCAAATGGAGCAGAGCCCTCGCCATGGAGACTTTGGATGAATCTTTCTCATTCTGCCATCCTCAAATTACTATTCCC
The DNA here is from genome assembly GCA_004027655.1 of Graphiurus murinus. Classification (NCBI taxonomy): domain Eukaryota; kingdom Metazoa; phylum Chordata; class Mammalia; order Rodentia; family Gliridae; genus Graphiurus; species Graphiurus murinus. The sequence continues at coordinate 72,958 of PVLC010004683.1, read as the reverse complement.
TTCTCCCTCATTGAGTAAATTTACCTTTATGATCTGTTATGGAAACCTGGAGTGATTTTTAGGTTTCTGTCTTATTGTCATTCTTCCTGATTGTCATACCACTTTGTTGATGCCTACTGCTCTTTAATATAGAAAAAAGTCTTTCATTTCTTATCCAGTGATAAAAGATTAATGCAAATCTGTGAATGAGGTTGAGATTTCAGTGATATGTAGCTTCTTCTAAAACATAACCAACTGCTATGAAGGTTTAATAGGAAAAGAAGAATGAGTAGGTGCAGAAGAAAGAAGGCTACAGAAAGATGTTTCAGAAATTTAACTCCTAAGATTCAACCATCATGCAGTATACCTTGGAGGGTGAGATGAGAGTACATGTTTGCTTCTTGGCTGTTAGAATATCTTACCTGATTACCTGCATGGAATAACTTATCTCTGTAGGAGCTAAAGGATCTTCCAGTAAAACAGAATAGTGAACATGGTAGTGCTTAACAATATTTTGTACCTTTCTAGTGTTTGAATACAGAATCCCATTTTTCAACATTTGCTTATAATCTGCTTTTCTTTGTGTTGTCCTTTAAGAAGTCAGTGGAAATTTTTCCTCCCAGTTCCCTTGTAAAGTGAAAATTGTCAGGTGTATGCCAGCTTTTAAACAGCTTTAAAAAAAAAAAAAAAGTGCTCATTTTTACAGTTGCCGGCAGGTCAATTTCATTTACATAGTAGAAAATCCTGTAATAAAAATATAAGGACTGAACATCTTTCACTGTGTTCCTAAAGTAACATTCCCAATCTTAGTACATTCTTCTACTGTTAGACTAATAAATAATTTGGATTCCTATTCTTATTAGTTGGGTAGGGAAATTCTCATTTGACTTACCAGAAAAATGGAACGACTGTGATACAGATATAAATATTTCTTGGCCATTAGTTCAGCCAAAAAACTACGGTACTATGGTATGGTTTAATTATCTATAAATTTGCTTTTAAATGTTCTTATTTAAAACTATGTCCAAGCCAGGCATGATGATGCATGCCTTTAATATCAGTACTTGGGAGGCGGAGAGAAGAAGATCATAGTTTCAAGACTAGCCTCAGGAACTTAGCAAGACTTTCAGCAAACTAGTAAGACCCTGTTTCAAAATAAAAAATGAAATAGGAGCCGGGCATGGTGGTGCATACTTGTAATCCCAGTACTTGGGAGATTGAGACCGGAAGATCTGGGTTCACGGCCAGCCTCAGTTACTTACTGAGGCCCTCCACAACTTAGTGAGATCCTGTTTCAAAATAAAGAATAAAAAATAGGACTGGGGATGTAGCTCAGATGTACAATGTCCCTGGGTTCAACCCTCAATACCACACACACACACACACACACAAAAGAAATATAAAAAAAAAAGAAATAGGTCTGGGGGTACAGCTCAGAGGCAAAATGCCCCTGGGTTCAATCCCCAGTACCATACAACACACACCAAAAAGCAGAAAAAAAAAAACAAAAAAAAAAACCTTACATTATTATGATCTGTTGTACTTATTTTAGTTCTAGCAACAATGGTATTCATGCCACTTAATTTACTATTGTAGTAAGTAATTTCTAAGGCTCCATCAGTTTTTAGTTCTAGGGACAGGCTTTACTGTAATCACATGGCATTTTTCCTTTTTAGAAAAATCGCATAAAATTTCTGGTCATGATGGCATATGCTTGCAATCCTAGTACCTGGGAGGCTGAGGCAGGAGAATCATAGATTTGAGACCACCCTCAGTAACTTAACAAGATCCTGTTTCAAAATGAAATAAAATAAAACAGGCTGGGGGTGTAGCTTTGAGGTAGAATGCTCCTGAGTTAAAAAAAAAAAATGTATAAAATGGCTTTAATATATCTTGCTTTCATTCCTAAATTTCTTGTATTTTTCATCATTAAAAAAAAAAAAAAAACCTAATATACTGTTTTGCAAGTGGGGTAGGTAGATGGTCTCCTGCAAAGTTCAGAGGCTTAAACAACTTCTCTTTGGCACACTCCCACACTCTAATGGATGTTGTGGAATTGTCTTCTGCTTTCTGTGCAATGGCCACTACTCTCTTTTTCATAATTTTGCCTTTCTAAAATACATAAAGCCATTTGTAAATTGTTGTCTGACTTATAGCAAGCACTGAGGTTATTATTTTCCCATTCCCATCACTATGGTAACTGGGAGACAGCCCTCATCCTAGAAAAACCCTGAGGGGAGGAAGGTGTGAAGCCTAGGGAGCCGGAGCCTCTAGAGAAGAGAGGAAAATCTGAGGTAAGGGCCCCACCAGCTCATTCTTTGAAAACACACACACACATACACACACACACACACACACACACAACTTTACATTTGAAATATCTTGGGGGCTGCTTGCGCCAAGAGTGCTGAAACCTTTTGGCAGTTACCGTGGTCTCCCTGCCAGTTCACCTCTTCAGCACATCTTGCTGATGAGACTCAAATGATGCCTAGGTACTGCTGTTGGCCCATCTGCCTCTCTTCACTGCCCCATGCCTTCTTCCAGTGCTGTGGTAACGTGGTGTCTTCTGGAGAGATGCTGGGGCAGCCAAGTTTTGACTCACCAGTTAGACTCCTTGTCTCTTTGGCTTTGCCAAGAAAACTGTGAGGTTCTCTCTTCATTTGTCAAATGTAAGGATATTAGGCACTCCCCGAGACATTCTGCTAAACTACAGAACATGAATTTAAGTGAAGACCTAATGGAAAGAAAAGTAAATGTATGAAAATCTAAATGGGGGAGTATGTGAGGGTAAAATGAAGACAAAAATTACCAGAAAGATGAGAAAATAAAACATATTTTCCTTACTTTTTTTCCAGTGGAACAATCTATAAAGTGGGAAACCCAAATTAAATTATAACCCGAAATGTACTCTTTAAAATGATTAGGCAGTTATATTCTGACGTTTCGACAGTCTCTCAGTTGGCATTTTCAGCGCCTCTGGTGTGAGTTCAGGTCTGTACCTCTACACATTGCACTTCTGCCACAGAGGTCAGAGCAGCACATCAAAGCCAGAAGCACAGCAAGCCACCGAGTTCAGATTCTTTCCTGCTTCCCTGCAGAGGGGTCAAGAATACAAACATCCTCAATTGCTGCGGCAGTAGGGAACATTAGTTCATCAACAGAACCAAACAGGAAACACCAAATGGGCATTTCTGCTACTTATTTTGTGATTATTAAGAAAGGCACAGTTTAGTTCCTTCAATCAAAATTGCAGTGGAAAGTCTGGTTCCAGAAGGATATAATACTGTTTTTCCATTTATTTTACTTACTACAATTTATACAGCAAGTCCTTATGATGTTGGAACTTTGAAATTAAATTAACCATGAATTATTATGTTTTCTTTTTTAAAACTATGAACCAGAAATGGCATTTGTTGCAATCTGCTACTCACAATATGACTCATTTATATATTACATTTTTCAGATATTTCCTTTTTAGACTAAGGAGGATGTGCATATTGTGAGCAAATACCTTCGCCTACTGGGAAATACTTCAAGTGGTACTGCAGAGAGTTGTAAGCCTAACCACAAATGTTAAACTCCGAGTATCAGTTGGCTATCCATTCCACTACAGCAGAGTAAGTTCTAATACTCCACTGCCAGTGTTGACAGATAATAAAAATGAAGCACATTGTAAGAATTCATTCAAGCAAGCCTAGCAAAGAAGCAGGAGGGAATGTAATTTGTATGTTTTATAAATATTTCTAGAAATAAATCAACAAGCTACCTCATTATTCTTATAATTACTTGGAACCTCTTAATTCCAGAAGGCAATTTAGTTGAAAGGAAGTAAGCATTTCTTTTCAGCTTGCCCATCACCAAGGATGGGACAGTGGGAGTAGTCCAGCCCTGAAACAGGCAACAAGGGGCTGATTTGTGCCAGGTACACGGTGGCACATGCCTATAAACCCAGTACTTGTGAGGCTGACATAGGAGGGTCCCAGGTTCAAGGCCAGCCTGGGCAACTTAGCAAGATGCTGATTCAAAATAAAATAAAATAGAACTGGAGATGTAGTGCAGAGATAGAATGCCCCTGAATTCAATTCCCAATATCACACACAAAATGGGGGTGACTTGTGTGAAGGGAATTGAAAAGGAATAAAAGAAAATAATAATAAAAATCTGTTATCATTGTGCTCTGACAATTCTAAGCATCAGTGATACTATTCTTCTTTTAAAAAAGATAAAAGCAAAATTTTGTTGCAGTTACTGAAATTTGAAAATATTTATGTACAAAATATTACCACTTTTCAAATTATTATTTATTCTTCAATAAACACTGTATTCTACATAGAAATAATTCTGACTCCCAGATGTACATAGACTCAGCTACATTTGTTTATTTCGAGAATATGCAGTTGCGTTGTGTTCCATTTTCCTAATCACAGTGCCATAATTGCTTATTTTGAGTCTGTTTAAACACAAGATTATACAGTAGCATAGGGATCGGAGATATGAACTGAGCATAAAATGAGTTCATATAATTCAGTTATTGCAAACTTTGGACAATTTTACCAAATATGATAGAAATGTATGAATTTTCTGATGATGTTATTTTAGTAGAAAAATCTCAACTGTGGAAATATTTGAAAGCTTCTAGAACTGATCCCAAAGAAACAAAGTCATGGACAATACTGCAGTTTCTAGAATTTATCAAGAAGTTGGATTTTTATAAATCTCTACTAAACTTATCCTTATTTTAAAGATTTATATATCTGTTTTTCACATGAAATTAAATAAAAAGTTCCTCAGTCAAGTTGTGGGGTAACGCGCAATCCCACTAGTGGGTCCTTGGCCTCCGTGATAAAAAGAATTTTAACACGCGCCAGTCAGGAACAACAGGCAGGTCTTTATTCAGGAAAAGTCAGGGAAACGGGTAAGAGGGAATCTTCAGGCATGGAACAGGAGGGCAGGCGAGAGCACACGGGAAAGGGGAAGGGGCAAAAGGGGAAAAAAGGGGCCAAGGGAAGCGAGTCCCTCCCTTTTAAGAGGGGTGGGCCCAGAAGAAGTCTGGATCCTCCTCTTCCTCAGGTTCAGGTGGGCGATAGGTGGGCACAGAAAAAGTTGGATGCTCCTCCTTCTCAGGTTTCAAGTGCTCAGTGACTGAGATCTGACCTTTGTCCTGAATGTTAGGTGGGGGCTCTGCTCGGATTCAGGGGATTAAAAAGGTGTGGCCCACTTAGACTTTTCTCCAAAGATTTTGAGTACACCCTATAGGGTGGGATCAGCTAGAACTCTCCAGATTTTTAAAACTATATTTTTCCTTTCCTCCCAGTGCCTCCTTCCTACCTAAATTTTACGCTTCCTATCCTACCTCATCAAAGTATAGTTCTTTTTTTTTTTTTTCGGTACTGGGGATTGAACTCAGGGGCATTCTACCTCTGAGCTATACCCCCGGCCCTATTTTTTATTCTTTATTTTGAAACAGGGTCTCACTAAGTTGTGGAGTGCCTCACTAGGTAGCTGAGACTGGCCACAAACCCAGATCCTCCGGTCTCAGCCTCCCAAATGCTGGGATTACAAGCGTGCACCACCATGCCCGGCTCTCAAGTATAGTTCTTATTCATGACAACCTTAGTAATAATTATGCTTCTACTGCATGTATGCTTTATATCTTATCTATTCTATGCTAAACTTAGTAGGATGCAGAAAATACAAAAAGACAGCCTACTGAAATTTCAACATGAAGAAACAAATTATGAATATCTTATAATGACTAAAAAAAGAAGAATCTCTCAAGTAAAATCTCTCACTCTAGAAAATACCCTAGTCTTAGGCCTTTCAGAAAGCAGAAATATAGGAAACAATTTCTACCTTAACTTATGAAGATGGCCTAAGATTGACATCAGGAAATAATGAGAACAAAATTGCAGAGTAACCTCAACCATGAGCACAAAAAGTATCACAACAAAGGAAAAGACTAATAGAGTATGTTAAAATGAAAAACCCCTGTTTTATCAGGACACCTTTAATTGACAAAAAAGTCAAGCTACAAGGTAGAAGAATACATTACATATGCAGGTCTTTTTTTCAGTATACAAATAAATTACGATATGCAAATTGTTTACATATGCAAATGTATATATAAAAATGGGCAAGTAACTTACACAAGAATTTCACAAAAAGACAGTATATCCCAGTTGCTCACAAATATAAAAAGATGTCTTTAACTAGTAATACTGGAAATGCAAATTAAAAATCACAGTTAAATACCACCATTTTTCCCCCAAAATAACTAAAATTAAAAATGCTGACAATCCTAAGTATAGGTAAAGATGGGCAGCAACAGAAATTCTCATTAACTATTAAAGTGAATAAATGACAGACTCACTTTTTCAGGTTAAATTGTCAATAAAAAGAGAAAAAAAACATATTCACATCAATTCATGCATTCCTGTGGCAAGAACTAAACTGTGTTGTTTCTCAATTGATCTTCATGGTTCCTACCATATTTAGTTTAATGAGAAAGTGAGGCTTAGGAAAGTTAAAATCTGACTTAGGAAAACTGGTTCTTCCTAATTGGTTGATAGGGATCTCCTGTTTTCAGGAAAAGTGGTCTGCTTGGGGGATCTACCAGTTTTTTTTTGTTTGTTTGTTTGTTGTTGTTGTTTTAAGTTTTGATTTGATCCTGTGGTACTTAGCATGGGTATCTCTATTTGGGCTTGATCTGGTCAGCTAAGGCCTAATGCAGGAGGCTAGTCCAAAATAATGCCTCTCATAAACGTTGTTTAAAATACTTAGTCATAAACATCCCTCAGAATTATGTTTAACATATAAGCATCCCTAGTATACATTTGTAGTTAAATATCTACTTTAGAATCTAGGAAGAAATTTGTTTTGGCTACATTTAGTTATACTGTAATAAAGTCTCCATTTTAGAGGAAGAATTTAAAACCATATATCTTGCAGTATATTAACAGAAAATGCAGTCCTACTGAAAGGTTTGTGATGGGTTTAGAGAGAATCTAAACAACTGAATGAAAATGATAGGTGAACCTACAGATGCTAAAAAATGTGACAGTTAATTTTAGGAAAAGTGTTCATCTGAATATAAGTCTTAACTTATAAAAGTTGTGTTAAAATAAAGAAACATAAATTTTAAATTAACGCTATAATGCCACTATCTGAGTGGCACATGATCTGATACATTTTGCTTGCAGATTTTAAAGAATAAGTATCCAATTATGGTCAAAACATCCAATTATGTATTTTAGGCTAAGTTCATCACCTCTGTTGTAAAAACTATTAATCTTACCAAATCTAGTTTTCAACAATCACTTTAATTAATTTAGAAAGTCAGCAATATATGTAAGATTACACTTTATAATTAAAGATGAAAACTGTCAGGCCCAGAGGTACTCACTGGGATTACAGGCATGTGCCTGTAATATGATTTAGGAGGCAAAGTCAGGAAGATTGCAGGTTTGAGGCCAGCTTCAGCAGCTTAGTGAGACCCTGTTTCAAAACAAAACAATTAAAAGGGCAAAAGGACTGGGGGTGTAGTTTGGAGGCAAAATGCTCCTGGGCTCAATCCTCAGTACCAAAAAAAAAACCAAAAAACAAATAAATACAGCATGTCTACGAGAATTGTTAATGATAGTGAATAATGATAATGCCCAAGTTTATGTATTTTAATGTAATAATCCTATGTATTATAAATATTACCTCTATTTCACAAAAAAGAAAAAGAAAACTGAGGTAATCAATATCTGTATAATGTCATAGCTGATAATTGGCAGAACTGGTACATAAATCTCAGTCTAATTCCAGAACCAACACCATGCCCATATACATAAGTCTCATATACATAAGGAAAACCCATAGTATACACTACTTTGTGCAGGATTTGTTTTAGTCAAATTTTACTATATTATCATTATTTACTATTTAAAATTAGAAATGCTCTAACTGCAGGATTAATCAGGATAAATTGAAAAATACTGGTATTACTGTTGATTACAGTTTTGAGGTCAAATAAGAGCTGAAGAGTTAGAAAAGTTTTGATGAAGACTAGGTTTCAGATATTTCACAATAAAATGGTTTTACATACTTCTTAGACTACTAGCAAGTGAAAATATTGTGTGAAATGTGTTTTTTTTTTAGAAATGGATATTGGATATAAATTTATTCTTTTCTGATTTACTTGGACTTTTAATCCTTTCTTTCAGTAATTCCCTTGGCTTTTTTTGGGGGGGGGGACGAATTATGAAACTTATAATCTTACGAAGATTATACTTTCAGCAACTACAGCAGGAACTTGCAGTTTTCTGATTCTCTCTGGTAAGAGAAAGGACAACCACCACCCAGAATAAACCTCACCAGTTCTTTGCTTTAGCAGGAACTTTGTTATTCTTCACATCTCTTTTTAGTATTCTGGTTAGTTTTCCTGTTTTGGCTCTATTTATATTTAGTTAATATGCATCCTTTCATCATGAAATGTTTTAAATTTAGGCTCTACAAATTCAAAATTCATTATAATTCATAGCCTGAAACAAAAATTACCTTTGGCATAAGTACAGAGAGAGAAAGTCTTAACTAAATAATTTGACCCCTACCCAACCAGCTACAGAGTTTTGTTACATAATTTGCAAAATCTATACAGCTTATTCCATTCACAAAGCTGTAGAGTTTTAGAAAGATTTTCCCATTGTTTTTCAGGAAAACACGGTACAGGCAATAACATGTTTATAAAAACAAAACAGCTGCATGCCAGTAAATCAAGATTCTCCAGCTTCCCATTATTAAGAGTCTCTGTACCTTGAAGGATTGCCCAGACATCATTGCCCATGTCCATCTGGAACTATAAGTTACTTTATGGCTCCAAATAATAAGAATGTTTGCTTTAATCTTTTTTTTTTTTTTTTTTTTTTTTTTTTTGTCTCATGTACCCTGTGCTAGAAGCTCTGTTCATCTGAATCCACTTACTGGTAACATGCTCCTGTTCAGTGGATAAATAAGTTTGTCTTTTTGTCTCTTAACTGACTGTAAAAGTCCAGGGTGAGATCTCTTCCACACCAGTCCTGTTCCATCTGTTCATCATATTCTACGGCCACGTGTCCTGAACTTTTCATCTCCCAGAGCTGATGTGGCCACTCAATGCTTCCAAAACCTTACATAATGTTAATTCTTAGAACATTTACAAGTTGTCAGGGAACATGTACCCACCCATAAGTAATAAATTTTTTCTCTATTTCTTTCCATTTTTATACTTCATGGTTTATTCCAATTGAATTGAAAAAAAATTAAGTCTCCAAATTTATTTCACAACTGGAATTCGGATTGGTGAAGGGAGGTAGTAAATACAGTTTGGAAAGGAACATTCTGCTACGAAATTCAGGGTTTATTTTATGAGCCATAGGAAACCTTCAAATCTGTTTTGTTGTTATTGTTTTAGCAGTGAAATGATCAGAGATATGGTTTAGGAATATTAATCTGACTACTCTTTTGGATGGATTAAAAAGAAGAAAAGTCATGAAAGCCATTCACTGCAATAGGATCAACCCACATGAGCAAGTAATGAAATCCTGAAATGGGGAAGTATCAGTAGAAGTGAATAGGAAGGAGACAAGTGCCTCTAGAATGGGCAAGAGTGGGCAGTTGAATAGTGTTGAGGAAGAAGGAAATGTTGAAAGTAATTGAGGTTTGGGTTGCTTGTTGGCCACTCTTGCTGCTAATATTTTATAGAAATACAGAGCAACAGAAAACAAATCTCCATTCTACATTTAGGATGCTAGTGAAATACCCATGAAAAGATATTTAACCAGGCAATGGAAATACAAAAGTTGTGTTATAAGTTTTAAAGTCTGTTTACTGATGGTCTATGAAACTGGGTAGAATTCCTATGTGAGACGATGGAATATAGAAAAATTTGAATTACGTGGTATTTTAAAACATACTCATGAAGAAAAAAATTTCCCTTCCTTTGAGGAAGGAAAGTATATAATGGAGGAACAATTGAGTGTGAGGGGCCCCATGGCAATACACACCACAGAAGGTCATCTCTTTCTGGAACTCCTATTTGACCCTATGGTTCTCTCTGTTCTCCAAATTGGGCAATTTCTACTGATCTGTCTCTTGAGTGCATTCATTCTTTCTTCTACCATCTTGAATCTGCTATTGAGTCATTTTAGTGAGATTTTCAGATAAAAAATATGCATGTAGTTATTTTTTCTCATTTCTATCTTATTACTGAGGATTTCTGTTTGGTGATTAATTCCTGCCATACTTTCCTTTAATTCTTTAAACATTTTTCTTTCATTCTTTGAACCAAATAACTGCTTTTAAAAGAGATGCTTTGTACCTTTTGTCTGCAAAATCTAATATTTGGTGACAATTAGAGACTGTTTCCATTAAATCCCTTTTTACTAAATATAGATCACATATTCGAGCTTCTTTGCACACCTCATAATTTTTTCATTAAAAACCAGACAAATAATAAATTAAAATGAGTCTGGATTCTAATTTTTAAACCTTATTAAGGTTATTATTGTTGTTTTTATTTATTTCTTGGGTAACTTACCTTGGCAAAATTTTTGTGAAATTGTTTGCCCTTGCCATTTGTACATGCTGATGTTTCTGCTTGGTTAAAGACATGCACACACATACATGCACGCACGCACACACACACACACACACACATATATATTAATAATGTATATATATATATAAATCTATGTACATATGTATATCTATTATACAAACATACACACATGTGTACTAATAATGTATATATAAATCTATATACATATGTATATCTATTATACACACATATACATACATATGCACTAATGTAAATCAATATACATATGTATATTATACACACACATACACACACACACGCACACACACGCACTGACGCACACTCTCATTTCTAAGCCTGGATTCCTAAGAATTTCCCCATGTCTTTCTAACTTAGTGATTGGACAGAGCTGTGCTCAAATACTTTGAGCCAGTAGGGCTTCTGTCCTCTGCCAAGTGATCTGTGTGGGTAGGGGAACTTACCCAAAGTTCAGGCTGTTTTCGAGTCTGTTACACCTCTAGCTTTTACTTTTCACTAGGTCTTTTCTACCTTTTCTGTGCATGCAGATAGCTCCAGAGTTAACCAGGATTGGGTCACTAGCTTTGACCTCTCTACTATCCATATACACACAGCCAGAAATATGCCTTAGTCATGATTACAATCTCAGACTAGTTCAGCAGTTGACCTTCCCTGCTCACCCACCTCAGAGATCATCACTTCCATCAAAAATGTTGTCTCCAACCTCTGCAACTTGAGTGAGCTCTCATTAAGCATGATAGAGAAGCTGCCAGTCTTCATGGCTTGACATGCTTTTGCAAACCTTCCATACTGGGGAAGAAGGGAGGAGTATGTGAATAGCTTTAGGCCAGAATGCCTCTGAACCTCATCATTTTTACACAAAGTTCAGCAGTTTTTCCAGCCTCAACACTTGTCAGTTTATTATATGTTTTGGTTGACTTTCAGATTACTAAAATGTTTGTGTTTGTCTATTTTATCTGGCTTTATATTTGCTTTTTAGAGAGAAGATTTGTCAGTCTCTTCACTTGGTTGTAACCAAAAGCTTCATGCCTATCTATTATCATAAAATAATGGATTATATATTAATTCTGTTTCACATTTATATGCATAATGTTTTTAAAAGATTATCTAAACATGCTTCTCCTTTTTATAGCATTTAGGAATCTGGCCTGGTAACTTTAAGAAAATAGCCAAGTTTAAGTTTCTTCCTTAAATTTTACATTTTGCTTTTCCTCTATTTCAAAAGTGGTTTGTATCATATGAGAGTAAGACGGTAAGGCAATTGAAAAGTGATGAGGCCATTTTATATGCCTCAATAACAAGTGTGCAAGAGCACCTAGTTGAGGACTAGTACAAAGAACACTGGAGTATGGATCTACATTGTCCTGGGATGTACTACTTGCACACAGAGTAGAAATCTTTTACTCTAATTTCTGTGGCAACAAACTCCTTTTAAAGAAGTGTAATTACAGAACTCAGTCTTCAGATTGTATCTCTCTTTTCAGATTACAAAATCTTGCTTGAGTATACTGTGGGTAAACCAATCTGAAAATCAGATTTAGAATTTGCAGGGTTATGAAATTCTACCAAAATTTTCTCAGAGAAAGATATTAAACAGAACTATCATTAGCTCTAATGTAAAGACTCACTGATACAATTGTCTGTTCTTTGAGGAAGCCAGGAGCCCAGTCAAGCATTGGGTTGTATTCGGTTAGTGATTATGATACTCATGACTGTTCCTTAAACAGCAAATATGACTCTCTAAATCTCAAGCAAGTCCTCACTGCTTATTCTCAAAGATGAGTTATGTTCTATAGTATATTTTCACTAACTGGATAGACTACTGTATAATCTTCTTCCAAGTCAGGGAAAAAACTTTTAGTTTTTTTTTATGACTTTGGACATAACCAAACTACTAAACTATATAATGATTGTCCTGGCATATATATCATTTTTGGGAAAAAGAATTCTGAGCCAGGCATGGTGGCGCATACTTATAATCCCAGTACTTGGGAGGCTGAGACCAGAGGATGAGGGTTGGAGGCCAGCCTCAGCTATTTAGTGAGGCCCCCACAACTTAGTGAGACCATGTTTCAAAATAAAAATAAAAAATAGGACTGGGGGCATAGCCTGGAGGTGGTACCACAAAAAAAAAATTCTGAAAATCCCTCTGTTTCATGATGAAACATTCCAATCTCCATTCTGCATTGAATTATTTTACATATAACTTTCAGTCTTAGGAAAGAATGTTCATTTGTTTAAAAATATCCAAGTTGACTAATATTATTTATAATATAGTTTGTTTTTACAGTATTTAACACATTTGTTGTGATTAAGCAAGAATTTGGTTCTTTGTCCCTCTTTCTCTTTTCTTCTAAATAGTCAACACCATTAATAGCTTCCCTATAGCAGATATGAACGCTTTTCTCTTGCTGAATCCCCAATCTCAGAACTCTGGTTTTAGCAGAAGAGTCAGCTGCCTCAATTTAGCTAACTCATACCCAGATCTCTTGGCAACAGTGGAGTAACCCTTCTGATTCCTGCGATAGAAAACAAAGAATCTGTTTTGAGTATGGTAGAAGTATGATAAAAAATAAAACACATGCTTGATACCTCATTTCTTAAGACGTTTACTTTTTATTTAAGAAATGTGTTAGTAAGTTGGTAACCTTAGGAGCACTTAAATTCCTAGGAGCCAGTTTTTATAGCTGATTATATTTGTATTGACTAAATACATCACAACTATATTCTTTCTTTTTTTTTTTTGCAGTACTGGGGATTGAACCCAGGGGCATTCTATCTCCAAGCTACATCCCCCAGTCCTATTTTTTATTCTTTGTTTTGAAACAGAGTATCACTAAGTTGCAGAGGGCCTCACTAAGTAGCTGAGGCTGTCAGCAAAACTGGATACTCCAGTCTCAGCCTCTCAAATACTGGGATTATGAGCATGTGTTTCCATGCCTGGCTCACAACTATATTCTTTTTTTTTTTTTTTTTTTTTTTTTGCGGTACTGGGGATTGAACTCAGGGGCATTCTACCTCCGAGCTATACCCCCAGCCCTATTTTTTATTCTTTATTTTGAAACCGAGTCTCACTAAGTTGCGGAGTGCCTCACTAGGTAGCTGAGGCTGGCCGCGAACCCGGATCCTCCGGTCTCAGCCTCCCGAATGCT
>PVLC010004683.1:0-59130 GCA_004027655.1 Graphiurus murinus | reverse complement strand
AACTATATTCTTTACATTATATTAATTTGTATTTGTTAATAACTTCAATATTTTTACCCCATTATAAAAGAGATGCATCCATATTGAAGTTTTTAGTAATGTTTTACAAAGGGGGTTAGGGTAAAGCTATCAGCCCCTCTTGGATTGTTTCTCATGAGTCAAAGGTCTCAAGTATATAATTTTAAGGAACTCAATTTTATCAATCCAATTCAAATGATTAGTCTTTGCTGACTGGAATAGTTTGTCTGTTATCAGTGTACTCTGGTTCTAATCTCAGGGAATTTAGGAATTTGATTTTGTAATCAGAAAGCTTCCTGGTAAGCTGTGAATGGTGAAAGAAGTCTTAAGGAATCTAAGAGAGTTGTCTCTCACATTGTATCATATACCTTTCTAGCATTCCTGAGTCCCACAGTGGCACTCTTTCATTTATGGAAACTTTAAGTCCCATGATTAAATCTTTATTAATTTGTATAACCTCTTTGATTATATTGAGTTTCCACTGGCCTGTAAACAAAGCTCATTTCAGTCTCTGTCCATCATCTTAGAAAAGTTAGTTAAAATCTCCAGACCTCAATTTTGTGTGTAAATATGTAAAGTGAAGGGGTCATACCAGAAGTCTCACTCTAAGTCTCTTGACTTGAGTTGTTTATGCATTCTTAGAATCAGTATCAATCCAGAGCAGTGCCTCACAAATGTTTCTTCTGGCTAATCAAGTATTCTCTATCTACATACACACCATCTCCTTGGCACAACAATCCTTTCAGACCTCAGTATATCTATATCTAAGGATCAGCTATGTCTTATGATGTCTAAAGGTCAGGTCAACTGAAACAACTGCCCAAAACAATTTCTTCTCTTGATCACAAATGTCCCCAAACACAAGGCTGTCTCACATGATGAAATATCTATTCCAGAAGAATATCTTCATGTGATGTAGAATTTACATGAGTCATTGATCTTAATTTTCGGGCTACATGGAAGTAGCTGTGCTTGAAATGGTGCTTCTGAAATGCATACAGGCTTAAAATCCATGGAGTTAATGCTGGATGGGGCAGAAGTCAGTAGATCTTTTTTTGTGGGAATAGGGAGATGTGTGCTGAGGATTGAACCAAGGGGCATTCTACATCTGAGCTATACTCTAAACCCTGTTTAAAAAAAAAAAAAAAAAAAAGAGGGTTGCCTTAAACCTTTGATCCTCCTGTCTCAGCCTCCCAACTACTGGGATTATAAACATGCTCCACCATGCCTGGCATTAGTAGCTCTTGAATTCAGTAGTAAACATCAAGGAATTGAGAAATAAAAAGGAACTTTGGGATGCTGTAAGGAGCACACTTAAAACCACCACAACCTCAGATATTTGTGCTCAAGAAGAGGGCCAAGAAGAAAATATTAGTCAGATCTGGAACTCCACTCATTCCAATAATATGCCTGACAGAGAAATTATTACCCATGTTGCAACACAGCCTGAAGGCAAGTATGGGCAAGCCCTGGGTGGTCAAAAAGTTGGCTTCCTCAAATGGACCCAGCTTGCAAGCCCTACCCACATACCTGCCCTTCATATGACTGGCTTCTTTTCTTCCTTCCTCCCTCCCTCCTTCCCTCTCTCTCTCCCTTCCTCCCTCCTCCCCCACATATTGTATGGCAATATGAATTCCATTCAATATGAAACGTGTTTCTCAAACAAGTCCATTAGGAACCTGTTAAGGGCAAAAGAGAGGCACGAGTCTTGTGGCCATCATAAGTGGTTTGATTTCCCTATTACCTCATTCATTTGTGTTATCTAAGTACTAAAATCAAGATATTTACTAGTTTATAGTTTAAATATACATACAAATGAATGTGTGTTTGTGTGTATGTGCACATGTGGAAGTATATATGTGTGTGGGTTTATGTGTATATAAACACTGATGGATATTTTTCCAAATGAACTGGTGTTGACCTCTAACTTGTGGTTCAGAAGGAACTTTATGTTCCATTTTTTCTCTGGAGAAATGAAAAGATTACTAAGAGTGGTAGTGGTGGTGGTGGAATTGTGCTCGTGTGTGTTAGGTAATATTGGGTGGAAAACTTTGAAATATTTTCCTTTGCGATCTTCCAAATAAGTCTGTTTATGTCATGGATAGTTACTTGGAACAAATATCTTTCTTCATGAGTATATTCTTAACTTCCAGAAAATCTTATAAATGTTTCTCAGTAAAGTGTTTAAATAGACTTTGTTTTAATAATAATTAATAATAATGATGATGATGATGATGGCAGTTACCATTGAGCATTTATTCTGCTTGGTATTATGTCTAACACGTTACATTCTTTAAGAGATAAACAATACACCCATGTGACCTCAAAAGATGATCATTAATACCCCAAGTAAACAGAAATCTGGAAAGGTTAAGTGAGTTGCCTAACATTATAGAAAAAATAAATTGTACATCTATTACTTAAACATAGATCTGACTGGCTCCAAACACTGGATACTTGCCATTTTGACATGAAGGGACTCAAATAGATATGCGGTTTATTTTTATACTTGTTCTCTTTTGTTGAGAACTTGTCTATAGAGTTATTTTTGTGAGCTTGAATAGTTGATGTAAAATAAATTGGTAATTATTATTTTAAGAAATCTTAGAATCAATCTAAACATACTCAAACACCATGTACTGAGATTCTTAGAAAAAGTTTTAGACTATATGTAAGAAGCCTTCATATATTGAATTATAATTACTATCTGCTTTTAAAGAGTGATATAGAAGCACTTTCTAGAATCAAGATTTTAGATAGCTTCAAAATATATACTTATTATTGTAGCAATATTTGGGTATAATATTTCCTAAAATATAGTCTTTCTCTCAAATAAAAATATAATATTTAGTACAGGCATACATGTCGTTGCTAAAAACTCAAGGGATTGCCCTACAATATGATCTTACAAGAACTTTAGTTACGATTCTATCAGACTGGGAGGAAGCTCAAGAAACTCCTCTCCTATCTCAGGAGGGGATGATGTTTTTCTCACTCTTGATGAAAAGAGTTACTTTCAGAATGAGTCCAATCTGAAAACAGATGCCACTGGGAAGAAACATAAAATCCATCATTTATCTGGGCCAAGCAGCATACACCTCTAGTCCTAGTATTTGGGAGGCTAAGATAGGAGGATTCCAGGTTTGAAGCTAGCCTCAGCAACTTAACAAGACCCTCAGAAATGTAGTAAGATCCTGTTTCAAAATAAAAAGAAAATAAAAGGGCTAGGATGTAGCTATGTAGCTACATGAATGCCCCTGGGTTCAATCCCTTGTGCATAAAATAAATATTACATATATGAAGTTTAATTATGTGTATTCTTACAGCACCTATTTTTTTGTTTGTTTTCCCAGAGTTTTTGTATTATGTTTTTGTGCAGTTATACAATTTTTATAATAAAATAGTAATAGGTCTTGCATAATATTTTGTGATTGGCTTTTTC
Organism: Graphiurus murinus; assembly: GCA_004027655.1. Classification (NCBI taxonomy): domain Eukaryota; kingdom Metazoa; phylum Chordata; class Mammalia; order Rodentia; family Gliridae; genus Graphiurus; species Graphiurus murinus. The sequence continues at coordinate 55,670 of PVLC010004683.1, read as the reverse complement.
ATAGAAATATGCCAAATTTGACATCCTTAATGTCATCTCATTAGAATATACACATAAATGTTTATATACACACATATGTACATATATACATAACCATAATTCATTTAAGCATTTTTCTATTATTGGAAATTGGGGTTGTTTTCAGTATTGTGCCAGTTTAAACACCATGCTGAATATCTGCATGCATATAGTTTCATATATGTGTGCATATATTCTAAGAAGTAGAATTGTTGCATGCAATTGTACATAACTTGTAAAGATTTGTTACATATTTAGCTTCCGAATGCTTTTCTCAATGGATTATACCAAGTTATACTTTCACCAGCATTTTATAAGAATGACTATTTCCCTGTACCATTGTTCAAAATTCACATTTTTCTAATTTGAGACTTGAGATTACTGGGTTTGAACCCAAGGGCATTCTACCTCTGAGCTACACCTGCAGTCCTATTTTATTTTTTATATTTTGAAACAGGGTCTCACTAAGTTGCAGAGAGCCTGCCTCACTAAGTTGCTGAGGCTGGCTGTGAACCTGAACCTGTAATCCTCCTGTCTCTGCTTCCCAAGTACTGGGATTACAGGCATGCACCACTGGGCCCCACTTTCGGGTTATTATTCATCTACTTCTATTCAGCTGATCCTTTAAGCCTTCTGCTCTAGATAGGCCACGGAATCCCTCCTCTACATTTGAGACTCATTTGTTTTCCCTTTAGGATAATGTTGATTAGGGCTCATTCAACTAACTTCAACTTATCTGTTTCCTGAAAATCCCCTACTTGCCTTCTTTGTCCATGCTTAAATGATTCTTGAAATCTAGAAAGAAGACTTCTAATACATACATCCATTTCTTTCATGTCAGCAAAATAAAAGTATTATGGGATTCCTCACATTGATATTCAGTCAGCTACTCTGTTACTACTCTAAGGTGAGACTCAGTCCTAGGAAGATTGAGGGCAATCTATAGGCAAATAGTAAACATGCTTGAAAACACATCTGTAACTATAGCTGCACTTCTTCAAGTCACTAGGTAGACACATCATGGTAAAATGGAATCTGATTTCTTTTGTTTTGCAACATTGGCTCATTATTCTTTAGTAGATTTTAACTTGAAAAAGTTAAATCACCTTTAGTAACTGAAAGTACTCTACACTATTATAGGATTAGTATTGAAATCTTCTAGCCTACATAGTGGACAGAAGATAATTCTTTTAACTGTCTAGAAAATCCCTGGAGAGGATGCCAACTGTATGATCATCCCTACCCTCATGCTACCCACCTCTGAATAGCATGGAGGCTCAGTTAGCTCAGTGAAGAGGGTTTCAAATGCTGCCATGCAGACTGGTATGGACAGCTTGCACATCTATTTACCAAGGGGGATTTTCTAATACATGACCTATGCCCAAGGAATGGAGTGGACTCAGAAATATTATTTTTAAGTTCTACCAGTAATTTTAGTGAATTGATAGACTTTAGAACAATAGCTCAGAGGACGAAAAAGAAACAGCCACTAGCCACATGTGGCTGTTGAGCACTTATGTGTATAGCCAGTCAAGATTTCAATGATTTATGTTAAAATACATTTTGAGTTGGGTATGGTGGCACACACCTATAATCCCAGTACTTGGGAGGCTGAGGCAGAAAGATTGCAGGTTCTAGGACGGACTCAGTAACATAGTGAGTCTCTCAGCAACCTAACAAGACCCTGTTTCAAAACAAAAAAATAAAATAAAAAAGGGCTGGGAGCCAGGCATGGTGACGCATTCTTGTAATCCCAGCATTTGGGAGGTTGAGACTGGAGGATACGGGTTCATAGCCAGCCTCAGCTACCCAGTGAGGCATTCCGCAACTCAGTGAGACCCTGTTTCAAAATAAAGAATAAAAAATAGGGTTAGAGGTGTAGCTCAGAGGTAGAATGCCCCTGAGTTCAATCCTTAGTACTGCTAAAAAAAAAGGAGGTAAAGTACCCCTGGGTTCAATTCCCATTAGCAAAAAAAAAATAAATAAATAAAATAGCATTTTGGACACCACAAAAATATTATAAAACCTAAGAATGTTTCCTGTTTTTATGTGGTACTGCAGTATTTAAAAACTATATATGTGGCTTACATTATATGTTTACTGACAATTCTGTTCTCAAAATTATAAAATTGTAAAGTTAAAGGAATCTTACAGATTATACAACCCTCTCATTTTACAAATGAATGTTGAACAGGCACCATAGTGGATGAAGTGACTTTTCAGGTCATCTGAGTTGTTGTTGAGCTGGGATGTCCCCAAATCCCACAGCTCTGAATCCCTGTCCAATGCTACTTGTGCTCTCTCATGCTGCCCACACTTGGCTGTAGTAGTCAGACTGAGCATTCAGGGCTCCTGTAATTTTGAGCATGGAAAAGCTCACCACTTTTAGCCCCTGCCAGAATCTCTGCTCTCCAGATTGTGTAGTTAGTGTTTCCAAATTCATCACTAAAAAGCTACATTCAAGCCCTTAAGTGGATACCTCCCCTTTTCACCATCTCACATTAATTGCTAGTTTTTACTACACAAGGAGCTGTGGTTTCAGTGAGGCCTTGATACCTTTCCAAACATGGTTCAAAAAAATTCTACTTAATTGAGAAGTGTGAACTTATGAAATTGACTAATAATGGTCCCTCCCTACCCCATGTTTACTAACATCCTGGTTTTCTCTGGCATCCAGAGAACACTGTTCTCCTCCCTTCTCCAGTCCCTTATTCTTCAGAAGGACCAAGTGCTGATGGGTGTTAGCCACTCACTCCCTTCTGCAGCCATTAAACAAATTATTTTTCTTACATGGCCTCAGCAGAGCCTTGTTTAATAACTATTTTAAAAGTAAAAGATAATTCTCTCTCAACTTTTAATAAAATATTTGAGAATTTTAAGGACATAGTACTATTGGTGTTACCCCAAATATATAGAGGACATTCCACCCTAACCTATCCCCCTTAGGAATATTTGCATCTCAAAATGCTGCATTCCAGGAACCAACTTTCCCCCACAATTCTAAGCCTCTCAGGAGCCATGCACATACATGTTCTAAAATGTATTAAAATCCATTTGTGTGTATATACCTGTGTGCACATGCACGTGTGTGTGTGTGTGTGTGTGTGTGTGTGTGTGCGTGTCAAAGTTGGTGAAGATGGAGAGAAATGCCTGGTTGATGTCTTTGTCTCCTTTTGATGTATTTCCTTCTGGATTCCTTAAGGCTTAAGCTAAGCTGTCAAGTGTAGAATTTATAGTGTAATTAACCCATGTCACTGATAAATCACAATGCTCCTAGGCAAATAGGGTATGTGAACAACTCTTCTTTTAGGATTTTATAGGACCAAGTCCTGAAAATACTTTCCAGTTTCCATCGTTTATTGTCTAGTTGAATCTTGCCTAGTGGTAAAAGGCAGGCAAGTGTCCTCTTTGCCTGGCTTCAAAGCTCTGTATCCAATACAACAAACATTTCTGATCAGGGCTTTCTTTTTTCTTTTTATTTGTTTATTTATTTATTTTGCAGTACTGAGGATTGAACCCAGCGGCGTTCTACCTCTGAGCTGTACCCCCCAGCCCTATTTTATGTTTTATTTTGAAACAGGCTCTCACAAAGTTTGAGTGCCTCAGTAAACTGCTAAGGTTGGCACATGTGTGTACGTGCATGTCTCTGTGTGTGTGTAATGTGTTACTGGTGATTGAACCCAGGGGCATTCTACCTCCGAGCTATACTACACCCCCAACCCTTTCTATTTTGAAACAGGGTCTCACTAAGTTGCTGAGGCTAGCCTTAAACCTGTGATCCTCGTGTCTCAGCCTCCCAAGTATTGAGATTGCAAGTGTGTGCTGCCATACCTGGTGATGGACCTCTTCTTTAGTGAGCTGTGGCTTGTAGGCTGTGGGGAATCCTTGGTGCTTACAGCTGTAACTGCATCTTCCTGTTAGGAGATGAATGTGACCTTTGGGGAAATCTCAAAAGTAATGTGTGCCTTATCTATGCTTTAAACCATATCTATTTGCTACTGCTTCCTTCTGCCAATATGAGTATACCCCTGAATTTCACAAAGAGTTTGATTATAAGCAAAGTTGCCTATACTTTTGCCTCTTGTTTGGTTAAAGTATTCAGGCATCTTATGTGTTTACTGGTCAGACTTATGTACATTAGGAAGAATTCTTAAGCCACTGTTTCAGTTTCATATTTCTCAGAGGTCTACACTTTTTCTTTTCCAGTGTTACAAACAGTTTAATGTAATTCCAGGACAAAGTGTAATCTCATTTCTACTCATAAACAATATGCATATATGAATTTACAAACTTTAATTAATAACTCATTTCACCGTAGAGACCAAAACATGATCAAAAAGAAACTGAATAACAAGCTATAAAATAGTTCCCCTTTAAACTTTGGAAGTAAACATGAACAGTATTTCTCTATACAAGCTGGGTGTCATAGCACACACCTATAATCTCAGTATTTGGGAGGCTGAGACAGAAGGATTACAGGTGAGAGACTATATATCTACATATGTAAGTATATGTATATCTTTGTTATCTACTTGGATAATATGTATATCTATGTATATCTTTGTAGATACTTAGTCATATTAGTTTTTTCTTTAAAACAAGATTTGAAGAAAATCTGCCTTAAGAGAATAGTCTGAAATAGATTAGACTGCATAATAGCTCTATGATTTGATGGCAGACACTTACCATACAAGCATTTATAGGATTACCTGTATGACAATGTCAATCTTTCACTTCTTCCTCCCACAACTTCCATATTGGTTTTTATGTTTGTTTTTCTGTTTAAACTGTGTTCTAGAGACATTACTAAAAACAGAGTAATATTAAGTCTTATGGATTTTAACTATTGCCAAACATCATGATAAATTTAAATAATACCCATCTTTCTACTAAGAATCTTAGTTCAGCTACTATAATTATATAATTTGTGTTTCCTATATATAGAAAACACTGTTTTAACATTTGTGAAGTCCAGAAGCTTCCCATCTAAGTTTTAATTTTAGAAAACAACAGCTGACAGATCATGGACATACAATAGTTTTATTTTTTCACACTCAGACTAGAAGCTAAAATACAGATCTGTTGTTTCAATACAATATATAGGACAGGTGATGTGGTTAAGTGGAAACAGATGAGGGTTTTGCAGGATTATTACAAAATGGAATTCTATAATACTTCCCTTTCTCTTCAAGCATATGTTAATCTCAGCATATGTAGCTCATTTTACTCATAAAATAATATCTATTGACTTGTGAGGAGGATCTCTTAGGTTAACTTGCCAGCCACAGTAATTTCAAGTTGTGTCAAGTAAAAACACAAGTCATATGTGGTATGTTAGAATACAGTTTGAGTGTGTCTTCCAGAGGTTCATGTGCTAGAAGCTTGGTCACCAGTATGGTAATATTAAAATAATGGAACCTTTAAGCGCTGGGGCCTAGTAGGAGGGGCTTAGGTCACTGGGGCTCTACCTTCATGAATGGATTAATGCTGGTCTGATGGAGTTGGTTGGGTCTTCTAATAGTGAGGTAGTTTCTGAGACAATAGGTTATTATAACAAGAATAAGACTAGCTCCTCCCTGGTCTTGTTTCCTGCTTTGCCACATGAGCTCCCTCTTCCACACATGTTCCTACCATAGTGATGCCATTCAGCATGAGGACCTCAACAGAATTGAGCAGATGGCAACATCATGCTCTTGAACCTCCAGAATGTGAGCTAAATTAGTCTCTTCATATTGAAGTTTCCAGCCTCAGGTATTTTGTTATAGCAACACAAAACAGACTAAAACAATGTGTCAACATTGTTTTTGAATGATTCCCTGCCAAATTTTGTTTTATTTATAAACTTGCTTAAAGAGAAGTATTTCCTTGTAGGTCTGCACATGGAAAGAAAGTTACAGCCTTCTAATATTTCATTTTTAATTTCTTGATAATGTGTACTTGTTGAAACATGGGGAAATATTTGAAGGCTAGTTTTTGAAGGACTCAAACAAAGATGATATCATTATACTCCTTTCAATAAAGGGTGAATGTTTAAGTGATCATTTTGATGTTAACTCCCCAGCCACTTTATGACCATTAATATGAATACTTAATATGCACATATGTTTGGAAAAGGTTTTCACCTTGGCCTCATCAGATTACCAGACCAAAACTCTATGCCAAATACTCAAATACCATTCTTAATAACTCTCTTATTAAACCCCATGTTTTTAAAGATGTTTGTTTATTTTGATTCATCATTTACTTATTCCTATGTTGTGAGCTTGAAGTGCTTAAATGGAGTTTTTAAATGATTCATGTGCCTTGGAGAAAAAAGGAAAATAACAGAGGATAGAATTTTCCACTTTTGTGTGCTAACATATTTGCTGATGGTATTATAAATTCACTGTTGGAACTCTACTGATTTGAGGTATTTTAAAATGTCATTTGTCTACTAGAGATTTTAAAATTATATAACTCTGAACATATAAGTTTTAATAATTAGAAATACCCATACTTCCTTTGTTTGTATGGTTGAATGGACTTTTTGAGATTTATAAAATAATTATATTAAGTTTGTTTTTTAAGAATTACTCTTGTACTCTAAATTTGTAAGATTCTTTTAAAACAGTTCACAAACATCTGGCCACTTCCAAATTCTTATTTTGCCTTTCTTATCCCATGGAAAGATACTACCATCAAGTTGATCTTTGATTTTTATTGAACAATGAAAAGCATATATCCAATAAATATACTATCAAAATAGTAATTCTCAAACAATTCTTCTCAAATCCATTTTATCATCAAGTGATTAATGAAAAGGTACTAACAACAAATGTGAATTGTATTTGGAACTACAAAATAGAAAGAGGTAGCCTATCATATTCCCGATGTTTATTATCTAGATTATATGTTGTGTTCTCTATATTATATATGTCATTATATTAAAATCCATTTTTTTAGACTGCAAAGACCCCTAGAGACCTTCTATACCAGCAACTCTCAAATCTAATCTGAAGATTGGATTTATCTTCAGAGCTTTAAAACTTGTTCAAACTATGCATTCTGCAACAATTAAACTGGAATCTCTAGGATAGGCTCTAGACATCTAAGGTTTAAAAATTTCTTAGGTAATTCAGATACATAGCTTAATGTAAGAACCAGTGGCCTAGGTTAGTGGCCTCCCAACTCAGCCATAAGTAAGAGTAACCTGCAGTACTTCTTGAAGCATAGATTCATAGCCCTCACCTCGAGAGAATCTAATTAAATAGATCTGGATTTAAGTCTCAGAAATTTCAAAATCCTAAGTGCTAAAGACTAAATCATGTAACCCCAAATTCATGTGTAAGCCCTACCTTCAATTTGATTGTATTTGCAGAAAGGGCTTTTAGGAGCTCATTAAATGAAATCATAAAGATATCTGTGGAGAAACAGTTTCAGCCTTGAATGCAGGCTCTATCTGAGACATAAATGAGGTTAGATACTATGTTTGCTGATATATTTGGAAAACCAAGTGTGAGAAAAAGCAACTTTTTCTACAGCCACATAGTGTTCTGCCAGAATTTATTCTTATGATAAGGAAGCAAGCTTCTTGGCATGGTAACTGGTAAACTGTGTTCCAGGTTTCTAATATGCTTGGATACATTATGAAGAGAGGATAAAGAAAATGTAGGACAAGGAGACTTGGGACAGAAAGGTCGTTAGATTAAAAGACTGTATCTTTTTCATTCTGGTTTTGTACAAGGCATCTTATGATTTATGAAAGAGAGCCTGTCTATTGTTTTTTTGTCTATAAGTATCAAGCTGAAGCTTTCAATAAATGTGCAGTTGCTGAACCTGTCGTGCTCTGCATCCCCTGCGTCCCACGACCTTTACTCAGGGAACCCAACCCACTAGACGTTGACATTTGGCGCCTGAACAGGAACCTTGCATACGTTTGTCAGGAAGGGTGAGTGTAAATATATTGCAGGGTGATGGGACAATCTACATCTTCTCCTTATTTTTCTTTGCTACGCATCTTCTTAAAACCCATGGAGCTCATGTTTCTTCCTCTGACTTAGATATGTGTTTACATGTAGTTCGTGAGTATAATCCTTGGTTTCCTGACGAAGGTTCTTTAGATATACAAGATTGGATTAAAGTAAAAAAGACAATAGAAAAGGTTGTACATCAAGGAGAAAAAAATATCTATTCGGTTTTGGTCAATTTGGTCTCTAGTTTTTGCAGTTTTAAAAGCTATGCAGGAGGAACGAACAATAGAAACCTTACAAAAGGAAGCTACACCATCAGTTCAGGATTTGAACTTAAATAATGATTTAAAGGATCAACTAACAGAAGATCAGGCTACATTATTGGCTAGTACAGATGATAAATTTAATAAGTTACAGTTGCAAGTGCAGTCAATTAAAGATACTCTTGAAAAATTAAAAATAGAAATGCCGACGAAAACGAAAGTAAAGTCTCTTACAATGGCATGCTCTGTAAACAGAAAAACTCAAAATAAGACTGATTCTTGTATGGAGTTTAATCCTAATGATATTGATGATACTGATTCTGATGATGATGATTTATCTTTTTTTGCTTATCCTGTTATTTGTCCTCCTCCACAACATGGGGTTGCACCGCCACCTCATTGGGAGGGAATAGCTAGATTTAAAAAGGCAGTTACGTTATATGGACCACAATCTCATTATGTTAAATAATTCTTAATGGAATGGTCAGACATTATAATAATTGCGTAGCTAAGGATTGGAAAGTTGTATGTCACTCTCTTTTAAAAGAACCTGAATATTTGCAATGGCAAATGTGGTTTAATGAATCATGTGCAGATAAGGCCAGAGCCAACGCACAAGGTAATAAGCAAGTTCTTAGGACTATCACTTATCCTGTATTGACAGGAACAGGGGCTTTTGATGCTCCCCAGGCTTAAGCAAATGCTCCTGTGGAAATTCATGAACAGTTAAGAGAAATAGGTTTAGAAGCCTGGGAAAGGATCCGTCCTTCAGGAGAACATTATGGTTTTTGGACAAAAGTGATACAAAAGGTTAATGAACCTTATGTAGAATTTTTAGCTAGACAAACAAAAGTTATTGAAAAAACTGTAATTGGACAAGAAGCTAGACAACAATTGACAAAAATGCTTGCTTTTAAAAATGCTGATGAGGATTGTAAATGAGCTATTTTACCTATAAAAGAATCAGGTGATGTGCGTCAATACTTAAAGGTATGCAAAGATATTTATTCAGAAAGTAGAAAAATGCAACTTTTTGCTGAAACTATGGCAACTACGTATCATAACTTACAAAAGAGTAATAATAATGCTGGTAATACTAAAACTATTAGATGTTTCGGATGTGGACAAATTGGTCATATTAGAAAAAACTGTCAAAAACATAAGAAAAATATTCAAGGACCAGGAATTTGTCCAAGATGTAAAGGAGGAAAACATTGGGCTAGAGATTGTCGATCTAAAATTAATACAAGAGAACAATCTCATACTGTTGTAAATTTGGGAAACTCCTTTACGGGCCTTCCTAATGGCCCAGGAATAATCAACGAGGTCAATCAACCATATTCTCTCTCCAACCTGCCACTGCCTTCAGTGCCGCAGTGGAAATACCAGCCATAGAGGATTTTCAGTTACAGGCTGGTATTCAACCTGTTCAAATTCCAACAGGTATTTTTGGTCCTTTCCCACCAAAAACTTTTGGTCTTTTAGTAGGAAGATCTAGTTTGACTTCTAAGGGAGTACAAGTACATTTAGGAATAATTGATAGTGATTACATGGGAAACATACAAATTATGATGTCAAGTATTGTGGATTATCAAATTAAAAAAGGAGAACATATTGCTCAAATTTTGTTTTACCTTGTATCCCTATAGGACAGTCTCCCAATATTAGAAAAGGTGGTTTTGGTAGTACTAATATTAATAATGTTTTTTTTGACAATTAATGTTTCAAAAATGCAGCCAAAAATAAAAGTTAATATGAATGGAAAAGCTATTACAGGATTAATTGATACTGGTTCTGATATTACTATCATCATGAAAAAAGATTGGCCTCTTACGTGGAATACAGTTACTATACCTTGTAATATTAGAGGTGTTAGTTCAGTCTCTGTTAATACTGTAGAACAGTTTACAATATATAACTTTTCAATCAGAAGATGAACAAATAGCAGTCATTAAGCCATGTATTTTAGATGTACCTATTAATATTTTAGAAAGAGATTTATTAAAACAATGGGGAGCTCATATTCAATTTTAAACTTATAGATGGAGCCTTTAAACATTTTATGGAAATCTAAAGATCCTTTATGGATTAAACAATGGCCTTTATCATTTACAAAATTGGCTACAGCACATCAATTGATAGAAGAACAATTATTAAACATATTAAACCCTCCATTTCCCCTTGGAATTCTCCTATTTTTGTTATAAAGAAGAAATCGGACAAGTGGCCTTTACTTACAGACTTGGGAGTAAATGCTACTATGTTTCCTATGGGAGCTCTTCAACTTGGTCTTCCTGCTCCTACTATGTTGCCAAAAAACTGGCCTTTAATTGTAATTGATTTGCAGGATTGTTTTTTCACCATTCCCATTCATTCAGATGATGCTAAAGATTTGCTTTTTCTTTGCCTCACATTAATAATAGAGGACCTCATCATCGTTATCAATGGCGATATTACCTCAGGGAATGATGAATTTGCCTACTATGTGCCAATTATATGTTGATACAGCTTTACAACCCATACGAAAGAAATGGTCTCATTTGTATATATCTCATTATATGGATGATATTTTATTTGCTGGACCTGATTATCAAGAATTAAAACAATTATTACATATTTTACCTCAATATTTTAAACCATTTGGATTAATTATGGCTCCTGAAAAAATTCAAAAAGACAAAATAATAAACTATTTAGGATATACAATAAATAGACAAATGGTTATACCTCAAAAAATGTCTTTGCATACAAATAACCTAAAAATTCTTTATGATTTTCAAAAATTATTAGGAACTATTAATTGGTTAAGATTTTCCTTAGGAATTCCTAATTATCAATTACATAATCTTTTCTCGTTACTACAAGGAGATCCTAATTTAAATAGTCCTCGTATATTGATTCCTGAAGCAAAACTAGAGCTACAAATAGTTGAAACAAAAATTAAAAATGCCTTTTTACAAAGAGTTGATATTAATAAACCAATTAAATTGTATATATTAAATACTTATCAATATCCTACTGCTATCTTAGATCAAAATTGCCTCCCTCTTAAGTGGATTTATACTAAATGTTCATTTTACAAATCTATTACTACCTATGAAGAAATGATTGCTTATCTTATTCAGTCAGGAAGACAGCGTTGTATTACTTTATCTGGCACAGATTGTAACTCTATTGTTTTTCTCTTGTCTAAAGACAAAATAGAATACATGTACCAAATGTCAGAAAGTCTACAAATAGCTTTGGTTAACTTTATAGGACAATTTAAATATCATTTTCCTCATAGTAAACTATGAGATTTATTTAAAAAACAAAAATTTATTATTAATAACATTATAGTTGCAGAACCTATTTTAAATGCTGTAACTGCTTTTACTGATGCATCAAACATAAAAGTGCTTATTGCACAGAAAGTAAATACTGGGTTGAATTTACTACTTATAATTCTGTACAACAAAATGAATTATTTGCCATTCTCAAGGTTTTACAGGATTTTCCACAAGATGTAAATATTATAGCTGATTCCGCATATTCTGTAGGTGTAGTAGCTCAAGTTTATAATGCTCATGTACATTCTAATAAAACTACTTTATATTCTTTATTTTTATCTTTACAAAGATTGTTACATAATAGAAATGCACAAATACTTATTACACATATTCGGTCTCATACAAAATTACCAGGCTATTTAACAAAATGTAATCAAAAAGTTGATAAACTAGTTGCTTTCACTTCGCCAGAAAAAGAACATGAGATGTTACATGCTAATGCTAATCATCTTCATACAACTTACAAAATTCCTTATTGTTATGCTAAACAAATTGTTACTCAATGTCCTATTTGTAAGCCTTTACATTTACATTCTGGATCAGCTGGAATAAATCCTTGTGGCTAATGAACAGCTAATGAAATTTGGCAGATGGATGTCACTCATTTTGCTGAATTTGGTAAATTTACATTTATTCATGTAACTATAGATACTTTTTCTTCATTTTTATGGGCTACTGCCCTGTCTGGTGAAACCACTAAGCATGTTATTCAACATCTTCTTGAAGTTTTTGCTGTTATGGGATGTCCAACTGCTATTAAAGCTGATAATGGACCAGCTTATGCTTCACAAAACTTTAAACAATTTTGTCAAAATTTTGATATTAAACATTATACTGGTATTAAATATAATCCTCAAGGTCAAGCTATGGTTGAATGAGTGCATCATACTCTAAAATTACAAATTAAAAAATTAAAAAGGAGAAATAAAGAGGATTTTGGAATGTCTGTATTAAGTTCACTACAATCAAATCCAAAAAGCATTTTACATCAAGCGTTATTTATATTGAATTTTCTTAATTTACCACAAGGAGATATTTTATCTAGAGCTGATAGACATTTTGTGGACACACCACTTCCACCTATGGAAGTGCCAGTTTGGGTAAAGATAGCAAAAGATGCTGAATGGATGACTGGTACTCTTTTAGTTAGAGGGAGAGGATATGGATTTGTGTCATTACAGGATGGACGCACTTTGTGGCTCCCAGGAAGATGGATCCAGCCCCAGCATGAAAATCAAACTCGGAGACAGGAGAGGATATGATGGACCTCCGGGAAAAAAAGAAATTCCAGTCATGGCGATGGCGCAATTGTCTTTGAACAAGAGGCCTAGACGTCATCATGCTGCTCCTTTACCTACATGGGGTCAAGTAAAATCTTTGCCAGCACAAGGTCAAAGTATTGTACAACATTCTGGAAAGCCTTTTACAGCTGAAAACTTGTTTATGGCTATGTGTGCTTTACTAACAGTACAATCTGCTCAGAGTACTGACGTAAGTTACTGGGCATTCATCCCTAACCCTCCATTGTTGGAACCTGTAGTTTGGGGAGATTCTGATGTCTTATCTATACTATTCCAAAGGTTTTAATTCTGCCTTATAATGATTTGACTTATCTAAATTTTATGGATGGCACCATTTATAATTTTTCTTATCATGACCAATCTAGCCATCCAATTTGTATTGGAAAAGATCCTTGTCTAAATCCAGGATATCAACATTGGCTTTTGCCAGGAATAACTACTTCTACCTCTCGTACTCATTCGCAGAGATTATCTGCATGGTCCATTAATCAAACTTGGGAAAAAATTACTTCATTTGAAGAGTTATCTTATCCTAGATGTCCTGATTTTACTTATATTGGCATCTCCTATAAACCTATTGCTTGGCAGTCATGCTTGGGAAAATTTGGAAAAATAATTCAAGAAAAAGGGGTGAATTGGGGACCTTATGGTTTATTAATACTTGTTCAGAATGGAATATTACTCGATGTGATCTGCTTAGTAACATCAGGATGAACACAGTGGAAAATGACACTGTTTCAGGACCTATCCTTATGGCATGGGGAGATGGAGGATGGAGTGATGACCGTATTGCCTTATTAGAAAAACCAACTGCTATCCAGACTCATTTGTGGAAAGCTGCTGCTGCATTTAAACCTGTGAAGCTGTTTAATGGGACTTTTTCTGGCACTGCCAGTTCTGTCTCTACTTATAATTTTACCTTGTTTAAATCTACAAATGTTACTGCTTGTGTGGCTTTACCCTTCGTGTTTTTGATTGGCAATATCAGTTTTGAGAATGGAATTCATTGTTTTAATTGTCAACTTTTTAGTTGCATTAACAGTACTGTTTGTGGTTCTCATATTATGTTGTTACAGCAAAGAACTCATGTATGGCTTCCTGTTCAGTTAGGAAGACCTTGGGCTCAAAATCCCTTAGATCCTGTTGTTGTTGAATTTTTCAAAAAATTGTTAAAATGATCTAAAAGAATGATTGGAGTTATTGTTTCTGTCATTTTAAGTCTTACTGCTGTTGCAACCACTGCTTCTGTAGCGGGAATTGCCTTGCAAACCTCTGTACAAACAAAACATTTTGTGGAAGTTTAGCATAAAGATTCTCATGAATTGTGGACCCAGCAAGCACAAATAGATGCTCGCTTGCAAACTAAAATAGATGTTTTAAGACAAACTGTAGCCTGGTTAGGGAAAAAAGTATTTAATGTTACAAGAATAAGTTACTCTTAGATGTGATTGGAATTCAACAACATTTTGTATTACTGATTATGCTTTCAATGAAACTAAACATGAATGGTCTCTTATTCAATCATATTTGTTAGGAAATAAGATGGCAAAAGCTCAAATAGAAAAATTACACATAGATATTTCTCAAACGTTTAGTAAAACTTTTCAAAAGTCTGATGCTTTTGCTATTGCTCAACTTTTTGTGGATAAGTTAAGTGGATTAGATCCAAAAGGTTTATTTCAAAGTTCTATGCATATTTTAGGAGGAATGATTACTGTTTTCTGTTTTATTTTACTTATATTGCTATTGTTATATAAATGTGTTATAAATCTTAATCAATGCAGGTTAACTACATTATAGATGGAAAGGTATATGAAAAATTTTAAAAAAATAAAAAAGGAGGAATTTGTGGAGAAACAGATCCAGCCTTGAATGCAGGCTCTATCTGAGACATAAATGAGGTTAGATACTATGTTTGCTGATATATTTGGAAAACCAAGTGTGAGAAAAAGCAGACTTTTTCTACAGCCACATAGTGTTCTGCTGAAATTTATTCTTATGATAAGGAAGCAAGCTTCTTGGCATGGTAACTGATAAACTGTGTTCCAGATTTCTAATATGCTTGGATACATTATGAAGAGAGGATAAAGAAAATGTAGGACAAGGAGACTTGGGACAGAAAGGTTGTTAGATTAAAAGACTGTATCTTTTTCATTCTGGTTCTGTACAAGGCATCTTATGATTTTATGAAAGAGAGCGTGTCTATTGTTTTTCTGTCTATAAGTATCAAGCTGAAGCTTTCAATAAATGTGCAGTTGCTGAACCTGTCCTGCTCTGCATCTCCTGCATCCCGCGACCTTGACCCAGGGAACCCAACACACTAGACATTGATAATATCACTCTTCTAAGAGAGATAGAGATGAAAGAGAGTAATTCTAGATGAGATGAGAGAGGAGAGAGAGAGAGAGAGAGAGAGAGAGAGAGAGAGAGAGAGAGAGAGATAAAGAAAGAAATGCTCCATGTACAGGCCATGTGAGAACACGGTGAGAAGCTTGCTGTCTGCAAGTCAGGAAGAAAGCCCTCTTCAGAAAATGAATTGTCTACCAACTTGACCTTGGACTTCCCAGCCTCCAAAACTGTGAGAAATACATTTCTGTTGTTTCAGGCATCATATCTATGATATTTCTTTATGGTAGCCCAAGCTAATGCCAGTAAACCATGAAGCAAACTTTAGAGTACCAGTAATTTGAGTGGTACAGCTATAATCTGGGCATCAGAAGTTCTAAATACTCTTCCTGTTCTTATGTCCAGCAAAGCTCAGGAAGCACATTGGTTCAGGTGGCTGCATGTTAGAAAGAATCCTCTTTAAAAGCAGGTGGATTTAAATCAGAATTTCTGAAGCAAGACTGGGTAGTGCTGTTTTAGGTACTCCCAGGTGATGCTATTCATGCAGGAGTTAAAACTGCTATTACAGAACAGTGCCAGGGCAATTCCTTATCTTGTCCTGATACTTCAGCACAAAATCCCTTTAGGGTTGACTTCTAAACTAGTGCAAAATTGGTGTGATCTCAACTACTTTTAGCAGGTTTGTGAGGAGTGGGGATCAGATGCAGCCAAACAAAACAAAACAATAGAGCCGGGCAGGAGCTGGTGTACCCCTGTAATCCTAGTACTTGAGAGGCTGAGACAGGAGGATCACAGATTTAAGATCAGCCTCAGCAACCTAGTGAGACCCTGTTTCAAAACAAAAAAATAAAAAGGGCTGGGGGTATAGTGCCCCTAGGTTCTATTTCCAGTATAATAACATAGCCCCCCCCCCCCAACCAGGCATGTTCCAGTCCACACAAGACTGATTTTAAAGGATATCTTGCTGCTCTAGAACTATTCTAAGTTGTGATAATCAACAACTGCTTATTAAGTTTTCCCTCCTTGTCAGGTACTGTTTGTGCAATATTTTGCTTATCCCTTCTAGAAACTGAGATAAGTATAAATATCAGACTTCTACTGATGAAAAAAGTGGAATTCAAAGGTGTTAAATGACTTGCCTGCCCGAAGCCATTCAGTGACAGGGAGTCTGGATGTGAGCCCAGTTTTGTTCATTCATCCTTAAAATCCAAGTTCTTAGTTGATGGATGCATTAAATTCTCCTTCATTGTGTTAGAACAGGACACACCCACAATCTGAAACTGCATTCTAATTTAATAAATATACACCATGCTAGGAAATATGAGGAAGAGATACAAAATGAAAAAGCCAGTCTCTATCATGAAGGAGCTTATAGTTTAGTAAAGGAGATAAAAGCAAAAACAAACAAAACTATCAAGTAAAACTCACCTGGGATAGTAAAATTGGACTGGCATCTTGAAAGGCAGGTTTAATCTGATTCACAATTGTGTTGCTCTTGGAGCCACATGTGCTGAAGTTACAGATAAATGGGCTTACTCTACCCTTATGTATTCTGCTTACCTAGAAGAAGACATCACAATTAGCCTGGGAATAAATTCAGTGGGTGATAAAGTATATGAAGGGTCATGAAGAAAGAAGTTGAGCTACTTCTTGAAATAATAAATCATACCAGCACCTGGACACTAGGCAGTCAGAATCCCATGCCATGAACCTCAGAACCTTCTGAACATATATCTTCCTTACTTGCACTTTTCTGAAAGAAGTCAGATTGTGGCTAGAAGAGGATTCAGTACTATCCCAGTGTCTGCTGTAAGGAATCACTAATTGGAGTGTAGCCTCAATCAGTATTCATTTTTTAAGTTCCTTAGTGATGTCCACAATTATTTAGAGTTACCAGCAGCCACATTTAAGAAAAGTATTAATGCTTAAATTTCTTTTGGTCCATTTAGTAACAGTGAGGAAAAGAACAAAGATCTAATTTCTTTCATTCATGTAGCAAATATCAATGATCACTTTTGCAATTTCAAATTATAGTACTGTAATTTGTAAGGTGTTTGAGACATGTTTGGTAACTTATCCATTTCAAAAGTCAATTGTGAATGAATAGAGAATAGCTTTCTAGTTAGGCCAACACTCAAAATGTGAATAGGTATTTAGATATGAAAAGTTAGTATATGCCATGTGGTTTAGTGGAAAGAGGCTGGATATATCAGCAAACTTAATCATATGTGGCCCAAGCTATTTATGTTTTGGGAAATTCACTTCAACTCTCCAAGCCTCTGTTTCCTCATTGGTCTGATGGCATAATGCTCACATCAGTGCCTGTAAAGATAAAATAAGACACATATGTATGTGTCTGTCATACTTAATCATCTGTCAGAAGATTGTGAGACCAAGAAATATGTACCTGAAGGAGAACTGTATATAAAAAATCCCAAATCATGGCTCCAGGTGGAGGTGGAACTCAATTATGATCAGGAATGCAGGCATTATTTTGTTTTAATGATGCAAACTAAGCCCAGGAAGCTTGAGTCATCTGGGATGAAGCAGCAGCAGCAGTGGAATAGATTCAGGAGGAACATGCCAGGGCTGGAAAAGACAAGGAGGCAGGCCTGTTAGATGTCTGGCCAGGATTGAATGCTCAGAAATGCAAGGGGAAGGTCAAGGACATTATAACCACAACTAGAGGACAACATGGCTTGAACAAACCAAAAGGATCATCCCTTTGACCTGAGGATGAGAAAACATATAGGTGTAGGGTACAGCAGTTTTACAAATAGAACACATTTGGCCTGGGAGGAGGAGTGTTTCAAGAATTGAAGCAGTTGTCATAGAGCAGCTGACTGGTTAGTAAAGACCTGGTTAGTAATAGGGCAGATTTGAGTTTGAGTGAATTAAAACTCAAGAGGAACACAAACCATGGGCATGTAACAGTCCTGGAATATTGGGATCTGCTAGCTAGAGCCAAAATAAACTAAGGACAACAAAAAATACATTTGTAAAATTTTTGTTCAAACAAACACGTAGAAGGGATGCCTCTGCTTGACATAAATGGATGTTAAGATAGAAATACATTTTTTCTTGTCTTCTCTACCATTAAAAACAAAAACATTGAACTAAAAAGGTAAAGTAAACATTGCAAGAGTTAACTGAATGCTAAGAGGACAAACTTAGAAGAAAATAACTAAGCTCTTTAAAGCTTAACTTCTCCTGCCCAGAAAATTTACATCTCAGCAAGGAATGTGTGCCAATAAGGACTTGCAGCTAGGATGGGCACAGAAGGAGATGAACACTGGAAGAATGGAGATGGACAAGTGGAGGTGGAATTTTCAAAAAAGAATCTTGATTCCTGAAACGAAGATAAGAGGCTTTTTACAAACACTGAGCAAAATTAATAAACCTATAATTAAATTATCATCTAGGCACTTAGAAAAGGAAGAAGCAATTTAGTAGACGTTGATAAGAATTTACCAAGTAGTCATTTCTTTTTTCTTTTCTTTTTTTTTTTTTTTTTTTTGACAGTGTTGCTGTACCAATAGAACAAAGACATCTAACAAAGTGCATCTGCTATTTCTTTGAAGCTGCATCTAGGAGAAAGGGCTTACTTTTTCCTAATTCTTCAGCTGGGAAGAAAGTGGGAGTCCCCTTTTCTAATTCTTATAAAGATGCCCTCTATCTGTGCACTATATCTTGCTGCCCTAGGACAAGGAAAGAAAATATGAATAGGTAACATGGGTCCTCAGTGATCAGAATATTCAGCAGCATGCAAATTCAGTGTTGGTTGGAAGAAATTGTCTGAATCTGAGAACTTAAATGATGACATGGGATACATACTGGATTTGCTGAGGACATAAAATTGGGAAGTAGAGTTAGTCAATCATGTTTATAATGCCCACCGTGTCAACAAGCTAAAAGAAGAGGCCTAATTTAACATAATACGATTCAATAGAGTCACATGTAAGTGTTTAGTACAAATTGCAATGACTGTAGGTGGGGAAGATGTGTTTCAACAGCAGTTGTGAAAAAATCTTAACCACCTTAGGGTTTAGAACACTGTAATATAAGAGTCAACAGGGTACTATTGTTAACCATAAAAACTCTAAGGACATATTTAGGAAAGTATAGTAATTAGAACAGAGCCATTAAACATCTTTCCACTTTGTTATTTGGATGAAAGCTTGAATTCAGTTCTTGGGATCAGAAAGATCAGGAAGAAAGATGCTGGCAAAGTCCAAGACGAGGAAAAGATGATGGAGGTGGGTATGTACCCAGCCAAACTGAAGCATTCCCTGTGGAATCGAGGCTAGATGCAGCCTGTAGACCACACAAGGCAAAATTACAGATCTATGAAGATGTTCTACAATGGGGTGCTTTTTGCAAGAGGTGGACATCATCCAGAGACAGATTTCCAAGTCAATCAAAGGCAAAATTTGGGGGAGCAAATGACAGTGGATACTGTTGATGTAGGATACAAGAAATAAATAGGTAGAAAGGAAACAGGAACAAAAAGGATAGTAAAATATAACTTTAATATAAGAACCTGGTGCTAAAGTGCTTCAATATTTACTCCCCAAACCAATTCTCTTTCCTGGGCCATGTGCATTATTAACAAGACAGATGTGATACTTGAGAAACACGTATTTTAGGATACTCTCCAGCTTATCTGTTATTCAGATAATAAAGATCTTGATCAGCATGAGGACCCTAAGGATGACCAGACCACCAAAAATTGTCTTGGAGCTACTGGACTAAGATTATCTTCTCTAAAGCTGATTAGGTCACCAGACCACCAGAAACTGCTTCAGGGACTACAGGACTGAGATCATCCTCACATACCTCCTCTTGCCTACCCCTCACGAAAGTTCCTTATAAGAAAAGAGCCCTGCACTCCCCAAAATGTTTCTCTCCTTGAGATGGCCTATATTTTCCCTTGAATGTGTATTCCCTACTTTCCTAAATACATCTCTATTTATGTCTCTGACTGGCATGTGCTGAAATTCTTTTCCCTCACGTTAGCTAAGGACTCCCCAATCCTGAATTCATGAGTTGAGAAATGGACCTATCACCTCCAACACTGCCACCTTTGAAGAATTCTCAATCCCATCTGCACATTATGGTTACATGGGAAAAGATTTTAAATTGCTGATTGTAATCCTAGTACTTGTGAGGCTGAGACAGGAGGATCCTGGGATTGAGACCAGCCTTAGCAATGTAGTAAGACCTAGTGAGACTCTGTTTCAAAATAAAAAATAAAATAGGGCTAGGCGTGTAGCTTGGCAGTAGAATGCCCATCTCAAAACAAATAAACAAAAATCCCCAGACTCATTGTTGGGAAGTTAATTAAATTAACAAGTTAAATAAATGAGATGTTTTTTTCTAAGGTGTCTTTAAAATTTGAGAAGATAAATTAATGTATGGATTGCATACTATACAGCTAGACACACAATTTATCCTAGTGTCTGGCATGTGGTAAATGTTCAATAAAATTAGTCATTTTTATTGTATCCCCTTTGTAACTGTTCAGTGGATGTTATATCTCTACACTTATAGATGAGGAAATTAAGGCCCTGAATTTGATTTAGCTTTCCACTGCCCACAGTAAGCTGCAAAATAAGAATTTGAAGCATATTAAAGCAAGTTCTAAATTTCAGAGCATCTTCTCACCTCCACAGGCCATTTCTAACACAATAGGAAGCTTATGCAAATCAGTGGTCTACCAGAGGGAACTTGTGTGTGTGTGTGTGTGTGGGTTACTGGGGATTGAACCGAGGTGTGTTCTACCACTGAGTTGTATCCCTAGCCCTTTTCATTTTGAAACTCCTAACCTGTTTGTAGCAATCTCCCTTAAATGCAATCTCTGAAAAAGAGAAGCACACAAGTAGACATCCACAATTCTTCTTAGAACCATCTGTAGCCAGATGGAAGCTCCTCTAAACCTCTGAGAGGGGACGGGGTGGTGGTGGAAGGCTGTGAATCTTGAGAACTCAAATGAAGCTCCGGAAAGCAAAGGTGGAGAATAGCACATCTTTAAAACAAAGCTTCCATTCTAATGATTGGGTTAGTAACTTACACATCTACCACTTCTGTAGTCTTGCTTTGGTAGGTTAATTACAGCTAACTCGGAGTGAGGGAAATTAGCCCTGCAGTGATGTAGCAAATCAGATCTTACAATTCCCTGGGGCCTGGTTCGACTGGGCTGAATTTGTAATCAATGTGGCTGCTTTCAACAGACCAGGAGGAAAGAAACTTCGCCGAAAGACTGTGACTACTAATGTTGCAAATACTCCACCTGAAGAACTTGGATGAAGTTCTCTCTCCCACTTACACACACACACACACACACACACACACACACACACACACACACAATCTGTCTCTCTTGTCTATGAGATAAGATAAATGCAATTTCCTCTTGTTAGCTGCAGACAAATGCTCTGCTCTCAACTCTTTATCTTTTATGATTAAAATCTGTTCCCTTTTCAGGCTTCAGTGCTTCCGGATTTAGGGTATTTTCTTGGTACAGTGAAGGCGAGAACTGTTTCTGATTGGGTGACTTCTCTCCCTTCTCTTTAAGAGTAAAACCTAAAACCGAATGCAGGAGAAAAGGGGGAGTCCTAATTTGGAGACGGCCCAGAGGAGTGAGCACCAGCTCTAGAGGTGGGATTCTTTAGTTCTCTGGGCTTTCCTCTGGGAGGATTTACGGAAGCATCAGCTCCTCCCCCTGGGCCTCCAAAAGTTATCTTTCCTTGGGGTGAGATTCCAGAGTCGAACTTGAGGCACATGGGGCATAAGAAACTAGAGCAAGTTAGAGTCACAGAGGCCTGGCGGGGCCGGGGTGCTTGGAGTCGGGGAGCGGCGGGGAAAGCTGAGCTGTGAGTCCCAGGAGAGCATCTGGAGAGCGTGGGGCGGGCCGGAGGTCCGGGTTCGGCCGGGGAAAGGGGTTCCAGTTTCCCCTTCCCCATCCTCGCCTCCCTCGGCTCTGCTGACGTTGCGGTTTCCTCCTCCCTGCAGCTGCCGAGCTGCGCGCCTCCGCCCCCTTCGCCCACACCCCACCCGCCTGCCCGCGCCGCCTGGCCGGGCTGCAGTGGCGCCGCCCGAGGCTGCAGCAGCGCATCCCGGGGCGCGGCGCCCACCGGCACCCATGGCGCGGCGGGCGCGCCGAGGGTTCGACTCCGAGGGGGCTGGGAGCCCGGGCACCCTGGAGTGACTGGGCCGAGGCCGAGGGGCGACGCCGGAACGGACCGGAGCCGCGGCGGGGAGCGGTAAGCCGCGGGGCGCGGGCCGGCTCCACTTCCCTCGTAGTCTCGGCGGGTCGCCTGCAGGGCTGGCTGGCGGGCGCCGCGGGGAGGCGGAGAGCCACGTCCGCACCGAGCACCGGGGAGCGCGCCATGCTCCGGGAGGGCGCCGAGGCGTGAAGCCCTGGAGAGCAGCCTTTAGTCCCTTCCTCCCCTCTAGTGCCCGCACGGAGCCTGGCTCGCCATCGGACCCGGAGGTCGCTTTCGGTGCGGCGGGGCCAACTGGCCCGGCTGCGATTTCCCGGGCGGCCCGCGGCTTCCCTCGGTCGGGCTGAGTGGCACCGCCTCGCGCACTCCTTCCTCTCCATCCCCTCCAGCCACATTCCCTCCAGCCAGGGGAAGGGTGGGTGCGGGTTGCGGTGGTCGTGTGTACGGATCCTGGTGCTGGCCCAGGCAGCGCGCCCCGAGCCTCCCCCTGAAGCTGGATTCCAGCGCTCCTTGGCTCCGCCGACACCCGGAGAAATTGCTGGTAAACCTCATTCGCGAGGCCGCCCGGGGCGGGGGTTGACTCACTGGCTGGGAAGCGCTTGTAAGGACTCCACAAGAGCTCAGGGTCTGTTGCCCGGGAATCTGAGCTAAGTTTGTGACCTCAGAACTTTTCTTCCAACTTTTTCGTTTTATCTCTTTTAAGGCAGCGATCTACTGTGTAGGCCAGTTGGCATGCGAATTGCAACCCAGTGCATTGCTTCAAAGGCATGAGGTGAATCCCATTTACCTGGAATTCCTTAGGGCAGGAAGTGACAAGTTACATTTCTAAGGATCTTCTTGGAAAAAAACCTTTTTTTTTCGTTCCTCATAGTTTAGTTTATGTTAGGTTAAATGTGAGAATGGACCTTCTCATTTAGAAATATTTTCAAATTATAGAATTTATCCTTTAAAGAATTTTTGAAGTCCCTTCAATTTTTTTTGATTTCTCAATAAAGTATAATCTCTATGAAATGAGACATTGAGGTAAAATATTTTATAGAATACTCAGACTGTTCTAAATGGGATCACAAAAGTGTCATATGCATGGAAGAAATAAGATACAGGATTATCTGAGTGTTTCATGTGTTACACTTTTTTCCTTTAAGGTCACTGATTCAAACAGAAGCCCTTTTATGAAGTGTGTAGGTAAGCTCTGTTTTAGTAAAAATGGAGGAAAGATTGAATTTGATGCCTCCATCACCTTGTGACCTCTCTGTGTGGGTTTAGCAAAAACTGCAAGACAGTGCTGGTTACTGAGGGGACTGCAGAGGTGCAAGGGAAACAGCTCTAGCTCCCTTGGAGCTACAGTTACAGAAGGAGAAAACATTAGCAGCACCTGTGAGTTTGAGTGTGGGAAGAGTTAGTTTTCACTGATTGACACATGATATTGGTTTCACCAAGTTCTAGTTAAATAAAAACAGTGGCCCACAAAATAGATTAAGATTTAAAATTGATGGTAAAAGTAAAAGGAAATTCTTGGGGGTGGGGGAAGAACCTTGACTAAGAGGGAAATTTGCCTCAGAGCACATGGTGGGGTTTTAGGTTCCATTCCTGGTCCTCCTGGGTAGAGATTGTTTCAAGTTCTTCCTTCTGAGGTTGGGAGCTGGTGGAGGGAAAGTAGTTGGTAAGAAAAATCAGCTAGGTTTGTGAATCGAGGTCAGTACCATCTTAGTCACTGTGTGTGTATCTACATTAGTAGTTATGAAAGTGGTTCTCAAGTTAACTAGTAGAGACATGTGCTATGTCCAGTCCAGTATCTAGCAGTGCTACCCTGAGAGGATGTGGTGGGCATCCCTGAGCTAAAGTTCTTAACTTCTCAGATGTTCCCCATTGCCTCATTATAAAAAATCTTTTTTTTCCTTTTTAATATTTGAGAAAGTGCTATAAGATCATAGGTGAAAATGCATTCTTCAATTATGAAGACATTGGCTTATACATTTCTTAATGTTATTTGTGATTAGAACATTTTGCTACTCTACTTGCCTTGGATCACAGTGTGTTATAGGAAAGAAATTACATGATTCTCACTCAATATTAGGATTTCAGTAAATAACTAGAGAGGAACAAAGAAAGGTAAAATATTTAAATTGGGTTTTAATATATTGGCAATCTTTGTTTTAAAAAGGGGTAAATAAATTAGCAAAATATTTTTTGCATCATTTTGTCATTGCAGCCTGTATTAAGTCTTACATAGACATTAATATTTGAATCCTAAATATAGTATATATCTGGATAATGTTTCACCATCTCCACCACCCATTAACTAAAAAAAAAAAAAAAAAAAAAAAATACTGTTATTGCCCTGGGATGTGTTTGTGGCAGGCCGGGAAGGAGATCCAGAACCTGCACTGGAGGGAGCTTCGTGATAGTAGATACATGATTCCATTTACGGAGAGGGGCTGGGTCTTTGCTATTGTGAAGGAGGGAGTGAGAAGAATTTCCATGACCAGTAACCCCACTGAAAGAACATGTCTGAGCAAAAAACAAGATGGTTATTATATTAAATGTCCTAGCAGAGCCTGATGGTACACACCTGTAATACCAGTATTTGAGAAGTGGAGACAGGAGAATTGCAGGTTTGAGTCCAGCCTGAGCAATTTAGTGAGGCCCTCCGCAACTTAGTGAGACCCTGTTTCAAAATCAATAATATAGGGCTGGGGGTGGAGATTGGAGGCAGAATACTCCCGGGTTCAATCTCCAGTACCACAAAAAAAAAAAGTCTTAATTTTTTAAAACTACATTATTATCCCTTACAGTGATTTGTGTAATAAAACGCCCTGGGGGTCACCCAATTACTGGCAAATGTTTTGATGGCATAATAAAATTCTGCAGACTTGGAATTGGTGCTCAACATGGGAATGAGGCAAGTGTCTAAGCCTAGAGGGAAATTATTTTCCCATGAAATTCATATGGTGAATTAGTTTCAGAATAAAAAGTCAATATTAGAATCCCAGACTTCTAAGGGACTGATCCATGCTTCTATTTGGTGATAGCAGTAATTAAAGATTTTTCAAAAAGTCTTCTCTACTCTCAAATTCCAACTGGGAATTTCCTTTTAAAAATTAAGCTTTATATTAAGTGGATAATATTTTTCATTGAAATAATTATCAATGAAAGTCTTCCTATATATAATAATAAGTAAATATAATTCCAAATTCTGATCCTTTTAGTGTTTCACAATTTTTAGTTATATATAGAGGAATGGTTTGGTTAATTGAGGGTGAAGTGTTTCAGAAAAGAATCAAATTAGAAGAGAAATAAAAAGTGTTGTAGATAAGTAAAGGGGGCCATTAATATTAATAAACTCTTGCCCATAAATTTATATGCATTTACACAGTTGAAAGAAAGGAAAAGTCTTTGGTAGATCATATAGCTATAAAATACTTGCATTTTCAAATTACCAGGTATTTTTTCATTTTTTCAAAAAAAATCTAATATTTTCATATTTTAGCCTAGTGGAAATCAAGAGTGATATAGAGTGGGTGTCTTATCTTTAGTGGTGCAGAAATGAAAATACCAGATAAGAGACTTGTCTATCATTTTACAATTTTACAGTTAGTTAGGGGCATAATTCAAGTATGAGATGAATGTATGTTGCACAGTTAGTGCTGCTTTTTGCCTTTGTGAGTCCAAATTTACATGATTAAAAACTTACATTTCACTTTCCTATAGATCTCCTTTATTATCCCTTTTCTTACTCATTACTGCCCATGGACTGAGCCCTGTAGAATGTTTTTGTGCTTCTCAGGCTTCTCTGCAACTGGCTGTTTACAAACCGCCTTTCTGCAGCCTCCTCTTCTGCTCCTCTCTCTCTTCTTAAGCCTGGTGAGGATCCCATTGTGGAGACTCTTCTAATTCCTGCAGAGCCCTGGACTCATCTCTCAGTTCATATTAGCCAGCATCTTTGGTGCTTTACCAATGGTGTTGCTAACTTCTACCAAGTGCAGGCAAGCTGCAGTCTTTTGAGAGTGTGTATTCCAGATCCTCCTTCAGATGCCCAGAAGAGCATAAACTGCTGGAGGAAAAGTGTTCGGAGAGCCTGTTAGAGATGCCAGAAAAGAAAGGGAATGATTGTAATTTGGAAAAGAGGAAATATTATGGAAGCCATCTGTTTATTTCTTGAAGGAAGTAGTATGTTCAGTCCTTAGTTCAGAATAACACTGTAAACTGTAAGATATATTGAGATAACCACTGGATTTCCTTCTATTTTGTCTCAACTTCCTTGGAATATTCTGTAAACATGATCTTGGTGGGTGCCATCATCAATGTGAGTAAACAATTCCTGAACAGAATTTCCATCTTCAGTACTATGTAGAGGCTATAGCCAATGCCGCTAATAGATTTTCTGTGACATTTTGTATTTGGGAATAGTTGTAAGTATAGTCTTGTTATTGAAAATATAACAAGGCCTATGGAGTTAGATTTCAGTTACACATATGGGGCATAGCCATTGTGGGTCATTTGTGTCCATCTACTTTGTCCTAAACAGGATCAGAAAGAGTTTGCCACCAACTGTAACTGTAGGTGTCTTCATGCTACACCTCCCCCACACAACTTTTGGCAGGTATTATTTGTAGAATTAATAGTACCTCTCTTCTCCCCAATTAATGTGAAAGATAATAGGAAAGTCATATAAAAATTCCTAGTGTGTGTTTAAATTAGCATCCATACTCTTCTAGTACAAATTGAGAGGCCCATAGCCAGTTTTAAAAGCTGTCATTTACATCTTTCCACTTGAAATATCCATTGCATACACACATACCATAGAATTGTCAAGCTGGATTTGTTGATCAGATTTGATGTTTGCATTTCTCTCTTGTGCAACAGACTTAGCTACTAAGCAATAAGCATTTAATGCATGTGAAAGTGAAGTTACCCCACAACAAAGTTGAGTCAGCATTTCATAACTTTTAAAAGAAAATTTATAAAGGAAATGGGCTCTGCAAGCTTGTGGGTCTATAATATTTTTATTGATGAAGTATGCAGGCAATATACTGGCTTTACTGTGGTTGTCAATGGCTATTGCAAGGAAAATGAGGATATTTGTTAGCAATTTCTGAAGTAGGAGGTAGCATTAGTGTTGGGTGTATAAATTTTGGTGTAAAGTGTAGTAATCCTCAGATTCTGTAGTCAACTCAGTTTGGATTATTCATTTGAAGAATAACTGACTAGAAATTGATCGTTATGGAATACTCTTAGGTTGGAGTACTGAAAGGATTATTAGATTTCTAAAGTTAGATCCAGAAAATTATATCAATGACAAGAAACTAGAGAACTGCATGATAAAAATCACTATGTAGTTTTAAAAAATATATCATGCCAAGGTGCACTCAACACCCAACACAGAGTAGAGATGTAGTGCAGACCACTGTGGCTGGCAGCAGGGAAACATTGCTTACCTTCCAGACAGGGCCGACTGAGCTTTCCTTCTTGCTATTCAAATATCTCTAAAGACGTATTATGAGCGATGAATTTCTAGAATTCTACAAAATCTTGGAAAAAAAACCTTTTCTTGTGGCCTTTGCAGTTTAATGACATAATTCCAGGAGGTATGAACAGGGCCGGGCTCTCCAGCCCCATGGACAGTCATGCGGCAGGGGCCAGCTGGATTTTGGAATCACCTGCAGTGTTTACACTTCTCTCAAGGGAGGAATGGGCCTGGCCAGAAGGAAAATGGGGACAAAAAGGGAATGTTGAACAGCTGTTTTCCATCTTCCCTGAAGAAAAGGAAAGGGGAAATCAACTTACATCAAGCATCAATAGGGATTTATACTAAATTCAGTCAAGTTTTTCTGAGCATTTTTATTCTTTAGGATGGGTTTCTGAATTCTCTACCTAGAAAGGTTAAAATGAGGTTGTCTTGAAAGGATTTTAGACTGTCTTGTGGGGCTTTAATTCTCTGACTTCATGCATCTGAACTGAAAATCTTAGAAATTAATAATAACAAAGTTATATGAATGTAGAAGAACTGGTCAGTTTTACTGTTTATTTATTTAGGTTACTGGGGATTGAATCCAGTAATCTTCTACTTTTGATCTACACTTCCAGCCCTTTAATTTTTTTGTTTTTACTTTGAAATAGGGTCAAGTTACTAGAGCTAGCCTCTAGCCTGCAATCCTCCTGTCTCAGACTCCCAAGTCCTGGTATTACAGATGTGTCATACCTGGCTAGTTTTATTGTTTTAAAAAAAAAACATTTCTTTTTCTTTTTTTTTTTTTTTTGTGATACTGGAGATTTAACCTAGGGGCATTCTATCTTGGAGCTACACCCCCATCCCTTTTTAATTTTTGTTTAGGAACAGGCTCTCACTAAGTTGCTGGGAGTCCTACTACATTGCTGAGCTGTCCTTGAACCTGCAATCCTCCTGTCCCAATCTCTCAATTACTGGGATTACAGGCTTGTGCCAGCCTGGCTTCTGTTTTTTTTTTTTGTTTGTTTGTGGTACTAGGGATTGAACCCAGGGGCATTCTACCTCCGAGCTATACTCCCAGCCCTATTTTTAATTCTTTATTTTGAAACCCAGTCTCACTAACTTGCGGAGTGCCTCACTTGGTAGCTGAGGCTGGCCGCGAACCTGGATCCTCCGGTCTCAGCCTCCCGAATGCTGGGATTACAAGCGTGCGCCACCAGGCCTGGCTTCTGATTTCTGTTTTAAATAAAGTTTCTACTTAGCATTTTTATGAGAACAAAGTACTTATTGTCTGGTTAAATATTGATCATTTAAGATTCAGCCTTCAATCAAACATTACAAAAACTCTTCTATGCTTAATTTGTTTTCTCCCCTAATGGGGTCATTTTTCTTCACATTTCTTTTTTTTTAATTTTAAAGAAATATTTAATTGAAGCCAGGCATGGTGGCACATGGCTTAATCCCAGTACTTGGGAGGCTGGTACAGGAGGATTGTAAGTTCGAGGCTACTCTCAGCAATTTAGCAAAACTCTTAGTAACCTAGCAAGGCCCTGTTTCAAAAACAACAACAACAACAAAAAATTAAGAAGGCCTGGGGGTGTAGCTTAAATGTAGAATGCCTCTGGGTTCAATCTACTGTAAAACACACACACACACACACACACACACACACACACACACACACACAAAGAAATATTTAGTTGACAGATTGGTTTGGTATACATTTTGTAATGACTGCCATAATCAAATTAATTAACACATTCATCACTACCTGTACCTTAGATCTTTATCCACATTTATTCTAGCAAATCTTTTTAAAAAAAAGTCTTGGCACCAGAGTATGGTGTTCATTTTGGACTTTCATTTCTCTTTCACCTTTCTCTGCTCTATGTCTATGGTGGTCCGAGGCTGACAGCAGAGGAATGGAATTTATGGAGATTGCCCATGTCAGGAAGAGTCTCTGGGAACTTCTCTCAATTATCAAGCTTCTTTTAGTAGTGTTTATGGTTAAAAACAATAATGGTATTTTTAGAAACAGAATGTGGTCTTTGTTTTATTGTGTTAAAGAAGATAGAATCTCTAAGATAATTGATCCCATGGTTTCAGGCCAGTGGTTCTGTTTTTTCCTTAATACTAAAATGAGGTGGTACTGTACTTAAGATGTAACTATACTGAAAGCAGGCTCATTTTCATTTTGCAAATGATATGGGAAAATGAACTCTCTGCTGATATTGGATCAGTGGGCTTGGCAGAAAAGGGAACTCAACAAAGTCAGTGTTGGCATTAAGAGTTTCATCTTGGTTTTAATGCCTGTAGTTTTAAAGCAAATTTGAAATGCTTTCTAAAATTGCTTTTTTGCAAGGCATGGTGGCGCACGCTTGTAATCCCAGCATCTGGGAGGTTGAGACCGGAGGATCTGGGTTCATGGCCAGCCTCAACTACCTAGTGAGGCACTCTGCAACTTAGTGAGACCCTGTTTCAAAATAAAGAATAAAAAAATAGGGCTGGGGGTATATAGCTCGGAGGTAGAATGCCCCTGGGTTCAATCCCCAGTAGAAAAAAATAAATAAATAAAATTGTTTTTCTTAGAGGAAACTGATTCTTGGAAGCACTAAACACCTGCAAATTTATCTTGGGATGCTTTTCACTAACCTCTTTAGTTTCAAGATTATTTCTTGTTCTTTCCCCCCCCCATCTTTACTTGAAGTTTTCCACAGTTAGAGCCTATGGTTCTATTGAGAACCCAGGAGGATTAAGGACCAACATAGCAATCAATCTCTTACTTTTATAAAACATTAGAATTATTTTACCTCAATTTGCTGAATTTCATCTTATATATTTGAGATTACTGGATGGGTGTGGTGGCACATCCCTGTAATTGTAGTACTCAAAGGCTGAGACAGGAGGATAGCAGGTTTGAGGCCAGCCGCAGCAACTTAGCAAGATTCTGTTTCAAAATGAAAGCTAAAATAGGTCTGGGGGTGTAGTTCAGAGGTAGAATGCTTCTGGGTTCAATTCCCAGTTCCCCACCCCCACCAAAATTTTGTTTTTGAGATTGGGCCACTTCCGATATCTCTTTCTTAGACAAGGTGTGTATGACAGTCTTTATACTATTAAATTGCTTTAAAATTATAAGCCTTGTACCTAAGGAAGCTGAGTTGATCTTGCAGTGTTAGGGCAGCTGTATTACAGATTCCTTTTTTATGTGCTTTCATTTTTTTCTTGTTGGAGAAGCCACTGACTTTTGGCTCAGTCATTGCAAGTTTTAGAAAAGATAATTCTGTGTTAGTCCCAAGTGAATGAACACTTTGATGTATAAATTTTTCCAATGTACTTGTGAACTCAGAGAGTCAGATCAAAGAACATTACACTTGAATGATAGGAATACTGAAAGGATTTAGTCACTTAGCAAGTATTTGCCCAGGTATGTTTGTGTATGAGGGGATGTCTGGGTGGTAGGAACAGAGGAGGCATGCAAAATAAATGATATGGTTTTTAACTTTGAGAGGCTATCAAACTTTGTTAGAAAAGATAACTGAATATGAAACTTTAGGAGAACAATTAAGTGCTGAACGGAGACTGCAGGAAGGAAGGAAGCGATCTGAGAGGATTACAAGGGCAGAGAATACTCAACTGTGGGGGCCTCAAAGGATCCTGTGTAAAAGAAGGAGGGGAGAAAGCCTTGCAAGCATATAGGCCAGACATAGGAAAAGAGGGAGCAGAAATGGAGTGGCTGTCAGATCCAGGAGGATCTTAAAAATTGTGAGAATTCATTTATCTTTCTTTCATGTCATTCTCCTTTTTATTGTTCTTCATATATTCTTTCATTGCATTCCGAACATATTTTAAAGGCCTGTATTTGCACATACTCAGTGATACCTGACATTGTAGGAAAGAAAAAGACGACTATGTCTCTGACTCCCCGCAACTTATACCAAATAGGTGAGATCTACCTCAAATCTCTCTTGGATTCACAGCAGACTGAAACAATAAATGTAAAAAAGAAAGACAGTTATGTAATTGCTAGTAACTCAGTGTGAAAGATGGATAACCATGTTACTTACAGTAAGTCAGTATGCATGTAATTTCTAATAAGTGAATAGTAGAGATAGTTGAAGTTTTACACATTCTTACCGTCCCTTTTTAAGACCTGGATCAGATACTACTTCCTCAGTGCATTCTCTTATGTTCAATATATTCAGAAGTGTTAACTCTCTTCTGCAAACTTCTGTAGTACTTTGTCATTCTTATGCAAACTGACTCATTTTAGTGGTTTGTGCACATATTTTTCCATCATCATTTAAGATGATATGAGCATCTTCATGGCTGGTACCATCCCTTAATTCTCAAAGACTATTGAGCAATACATAGATGGGTTCACAAGGAAGACAACTTAAAGATGGATTTCCCAGGGAAGGCTTCATTAAAGAAAGTTATGTTCTCTGAATGAGAAAAATACTAGGTTGAGTGTGAAGCAGATTGAGAGCTAGAATCCCATGAATAAAGAACAAAAATGGGAGTAGTGCTTACAAGGTTACATAGGTGAAAGGAGAGCTGTGGTACAGAGGAAAGAGCTGATGAGATTGGAAAGGTAGGCCAGAGCTAGATTGTGGAGCGCATGGATGAAAGGGAATCGTTAATTGCAATGAGAGGAATAGAGGCTCTTGAATGGGGAAATGATATAGTGATAGCTTCTTTAGTTTTGGAGGAACATTATGATTTGCAAAGATACTGGTTTCATAGAGTGTTGTTCAGAAAACTTTGATTTATATTTTGTCTCCTTCACTTTGTATGTGACCTTAGGCAATCTACTTAATTGGTCCATAATTTGGTTTCTTCTGCTGGGAAAGGGATATTAGTGTCTATATTATGGAACTGGAAGAGTGTAAAATGAAATACTTTGTATAGTCCTTGGCATTTGGTACATAGAATGAATATATGTATGATATATATAATATATTAGTGAATATATAATGAGTATATATATATATTTTGCTTATTGGTATAGATATAAATTACAATGCCTGCTTTAGAAATAGGAAAATTATGTCATTAGGACTCTGTATTAATTTGCTAGAATTATCATAAAGTCCCATAAACTGGGTGACTTAAATAACATTTGTTTCTCTCGGTGCTAGAGGCTAGAAGTCCACAATTTAGACATTGGCAGACTGATTCCTTCTGAGACCACATGGGAAAATTTATTTTGTGCCTTTCTCCAAGTTTTTTTGGGGGGAGGTGAGGGGGTTGGTACTAGGAATTGAACTGGGCATTACATATGGTAAATGAGCACTCTACTACTGAGCTCCACCCACCAGCCCCTTTCCAAGCACCCTATCTCTCCTTTTATCTTCACATGTCAATCACATGTGTGCATGTGTCTGTCTCTGAAATTTCTCTCTTTATAATGATACCAGTCATGCTGGATTAGTGGCCCATTCAACTGTAGGAAGACTTCAAGTTGATAACATCTACAAACATCCTGTTTCCAAATAGGGTCACATTTGGAGGGTCACCTTTGAGGGTTAGGAC
This sequence comes from Graphiurus murinus, assembly GCA_004027655.1. Taxonomy (NCBI): domain Eukaryota; kingdom Metazoa; phylum Chordata; class Mammalia; order Rodentia; family Gliridae; genus Graphiurus; species Graphiurus murinus. The sequence goes on along the minus strand of PVLC010004683.1, from coordinate 22,260 downwards.
TTCAGTATATGAATTTGGAGGGGCAAAATTCACCCTATAACAGACTCCAAGTTGGGTCCTTTAAGTCTGTCCTACTATGGACCCTGGTATACCAAAAAAGTTATAAAAAAGAGGAGGAATCTAGGTTTATTTGATGACTGATTAATGAGCTACCCTTGGTTCTTCTACCTCCTATTTAGCTGGGCCGGCACCATTCCCTGGATAGCCGCAATGATGGACATGCCACAGGCACCTTGGGATATTGATGTGCTCCCTGTTTCCTGAAGGGACCTTCTGCTTTTCTTCCTTCTTTCCAGTATTGTGCTGTCTATAACTTATTTCTATTTGGGGTTGGAGGTAAGGATATAAAGATAGATTTAGAGACATTATGTCTACACTGGCTCCTTTTAGTCTTCTCTCCAAATTTGGAGGATACATCACTCTCCCTATGTATAGGTGATAAAGGAAGAACTGAGTGCTTCTGGAAAAATGCAAATCTTTTGAAATATCAATGGTAAAGATTTTACTAAGGAGTCAAAAAAAAATTGATGAATAGGCGGGTAGGTATACAGTAAGATAGAAATTGATGCCTCTCAGGCTTATGGTAGGGATTGAAGTAAATGGACAAATAGGATCAAGACAGGTTCCTTAAATCACCAAGGAAGCAATAGAAATTTCTTATGAAGATTAAAAAGAATAAAGAGAAAAAGGGGTGATTTCAGATGATGAAAGTGCCAGGAAAATCATTCCTAGAGAGTCAGTCACTCAGAGAACTAAGATGTCTCCAGGGATTGAAGAGGCTGGCTTCAGCTTATGTATTGAAAATATTTGAGATTTGTCTTCCATGGGAGAGCACATCATTTAATACAGTGTCACTGAGTCAGTTACTCCACTGCTTGGGAGGTTGAGACAGGTGGATAACAGGTTTAAGACCAACCTAAGCAACTTAGCAAGGCACACAGCAACTTAGGAAGACCCTGTTTCAAAAAAAAAAAAAAAAAAAAAAAAAAAGTAGCTCAGAGGTAGAATACCCCTGAGTTCAATCCCCAGTACACCTCCCCACACACAAAATCACACATAAAGGAGTCAGTTACTTCATATAATTGTTAATTTGTAAAGATCCTGACTAGCACTTGTCCCCTTCCCCTACTTCATTTAACTTAGGAATCACCAGACAGGTGGCCATGTAGCCTCTACATCCATTTTTAGTAAGACATAAAAAGTTTGAAAAATTAGTACAAACTGGCATGGTCAAAGAGGAGGCCCATCAGGTTTGATCAAAAGAAGTAGCTTTGGGGAGTCTAGCTGGGAATAGAGATGAGATCTAATGGGTAGATGAATATGAAAGTTTGGGTAGAGAAATATATAGGAAAGAGGATTAGGAGATGCCAAGATTGGGGCTAGCATTATCAGAGCAGGATGCTAAAGACAGAAGGAAATAGAGACAGCTGATTTATCAAGATGAGGATACAGACACCAAGTTTAATGTTCATGACCTTGTACATGCACACAGATGTAAACGTTAAATAGCTGTCTTTGTTTCAGGCTCTGAGGTGGTTTCTTTCTTCTTTTTTTTTTCTTTTGTGGTACTGTGGATGGAACCCAGGAGAATTTTACCTCTGAGCTACAACCCTAGCCCTATTTTTATTTTTTATTTTGAAACAGGATGCCACTAAGTTGTGGAGAGTCTCACTAGCTGAGGCTGGCTGCAAACCTGTAATCCTCTGGTCTCAGCCTCCCAAGTACTGGAATTACAAGCGTGTGCCACCATGCCCAGCATTTTTCCCCCCTTCTTTTTAAAAATCAGAACTCTATTTATTAAGTACCTGCTTTTTATATGTTAGTCATAGCTCTGGCACCCTTGGTCATATCATTAATCTTTCCTACACTCCTGTGACAAGGGCATTTCTGTTGCCATTTTACAGATGTGGAACAGAATTGGAATATTAATGCAGGAGCATATTTATTTATTTTTCCTGTGGATCCAGGTCATCAGTTCAGTATTAGATAGCATCCTTATTCTTTTGAATTATCTAGATGTAAACTTTCAGTGCAGAAAGATTTGTTTTAACTTGCAAAAATAAATAAACAAATAAAGCCTCTATACCAAACCATTAAATAGTAATAAATCTCCTTAGAGATATGGTTAAGCCGGGCGTGGTGGTGCATGCTTGTAATCCCAGCATTTGGGAGGCTGAGACCGGAGGATCCAGGTTCACGGCCAGCCTCAGCTACCTAGTGAGGCCCTCTGCAACTTAGTGAGACCCTGTTTCAAAATAAAGAATAAAAAATAGGGCTGGTGGTATAGCTCGGAGGACTGGATGGTCTTGGTGCAGAGTGATGGGGATGTCAAATCCCATGAAGATGAGCTGAATGTTTTGAGGTGGCATTTAAAAAATACCCTGAGAAAACTCAGAAAAAACATCTGTGGAATATCAGGAAACAAAGGACATTCAGAAAGTGAGCTGTGATCATAGATGCACGTTACTGACTGGCATGGCGAGACTTGGGCTAACACCACCTGCCAGCCTGGGTGGACTTAGTGAGAGCCCTGTGCCTCGGGGCGCTGGGAGGGCACTGGGCCAAGTTCTCACCCTAAGTAATCCAGAAGGTTCAAGCATTATAGGGCTTTTTTACCTCCCGAGTGTTTGTTTTGGTACACATTTTTTTTTTTTTTTTTTTTTGTACTGGGGATTAAACCCAGGGGCATTCTACCTCTGAGTTGCACCCCCAGCCCTATTTTTTATTCTTTATTTGAAACTATTTTTTATTCTTTATTTGAAACAAGGTCTCACTAAGTTGTGGACAGCTTCACTAAGTAGCTGAGGTTGGCCAAGGACTCGGATCCTCCTGTCTCAGCCTCCCAAGTACTGGGATTACAAGCGTGCGCCACCATGCCTGGCTTTGATACACAAATTTTTATTTTTTATCTAATTATGTTTATATAGCTGTTTACTGTATGTATAATCATCTATTTAAAAGTTTGTCTTGGCACGTTAAGTTTCTCCATTCAGTCTGTATTATCTGAATGTTTTCTGAGTTCCAGCACTCTTGCTCAGTTCCAGCAGTGCTGGTCTCCCTGCATCCTCCTTGGTGCCTCTGCATATGTTCCTTCCACCTGGTGCCCCCACGTATCTGTGTGGCTGCTCCCTCATCTCTACTAAGTGTTTGCTCAAATGTCTCTTTCTCAGGACAGCAGTGATCATCTTATTTAAATTACATCCTTTTTATGACCAACTATCACCATTCCCTAACTCCCTTTTGGGTTTTATTTTCTTTCCCAGCACTTATCTACTTTTCTGCTATATAATTTGGTTATTTCTTTTGTGTGCCTGGCTCTCCCCTCTAGAATGTCAGCTCTAGGGGGAGGCAGAAGGGGAGTAAGAGGGGGAGGGGGGAAGAGAAATGATGTGAAAAAGAGAATGTGGGGAAAAAAAAAGGGAATGTGAAAGCAGAGAGATAACGAGGACAGACCATGCAGTGTCTAGAGAGCTATTGTCAGGACTTTGGTGTTTTCTCTCAATGATATGGGAAGCCCTTGGAGGGGTTTAAACAGCAATGCATAATCTGAATGACTGAACAAGATCACTGTGGTTATGCTGAGAACAATCTTACAGACAGAAGGCAGGGAGACAGGCTTAGAGACTGTTGCAAGCAAGACATGACATGGCTTAAGTGATTGTGGTGGTGGAGAAAGAGGATGGGTTTGGGGGAAGAGCTGGCAGAATTTGCTGATGGTTTGGATATGGAAATAAAGATAGAAAGGGGGAATAGGAAGGGGGAGGAGAGGGAAGGAAGTCGGCCTCTGAATTCCTGGCAGGATTGGCCATGTGTACTGAGAATGGGAAGTCTGAGCAGGCAGTGCTTGCGTCTTTGGGCTAGTTGTGTATAAGTATCATTGTTTTAGAAACCAAGTCTGTGGTATTCTGAGTTTGATTATGATTCGTAGGAGGACATTGGGAAAGTAACCAGGAATTTTGAGGCCAAAGAACTGTGATCTGTGAGACAAAAATGAGGATCAGAAAACTACATATAAAAGTGTCTCAGTGTGAAAGGCAGAAAAAAAAAAAAGTTTTGTCATTGGTGAGTGCTTGAAAATGAAAAAAAAAATTAAGGAATACTTGAATATAAGGAATGAAACATAACTTCACATATAATGATGAAAGCATCACTTCTCATATACTAACGGAATTTCCATTTTAATCAAATGAACTGAAATAATGGGCATAATGCCAGTAAACTACTTTCCTGTGAATTTCCCTTACACCTCTTGTTTAACATCTACATATTTCATTTCAAACAATTTCTAAACCTTTAAAAAATGTGTCATAAGTCCAGTATATTCTGTTATGTCTTTTCCTTCAATAGCGACATTCTCAGACAGGATTGTTTTTCTCAGTATAAGTCAGAGAAAAATAGCAAAATTTGAGAAAAGAGAAAAATTTGGTGAAAACTATAACATTTTCAATTTTAATGGGGCAAAATATTATGGCAAGACTAATATTTCTACTGGGAACTTAGATAATTCCACTAAAAGGAAGAGAAAGAGCAGGACCCCAAGACTACCATCTGACTCAGTAATTTACTAGAAGCACTCATAAAATGTGTTATCCTTATAGATCAATATGGCTGAAGGCTACAGATTAAGATCAGGGAAGGAAGTGGTGGCTGGGCGTGGTGGCGCATGCTTGTAATCCCAGCATTTGGGAGGCTGAGACTGGAGGATCCGGGTTTGTGGCCAGCCTCAGCTACCTAGTGAGGCCCTCTGCAACTTAGTGAGACCCTGTTTCAAAATAAAGAATAAAAAATAGGACTGGGGGTATAGCTCAGAGGTAGAATGCCCCTGGGTTCAATTCCCAATATCGCAAAAAAAAAAAAAAAAAGAAAGAAAGAAAGAAAGAAAAGGCACATGGGGAGAAGTCCAGGAGAGACAAGGCACAAGCTTCCAGGTGTCCTCTCCTGGTGGAGGCTCACTTCCAGCAACAGCATGTGATAACCTGTGAGAAGTGTTGCCAGCTGGGAGGCTTACCTGAGCCTTGCTGTCCAGGGCTCGTACTGGAGTCTAGTCAGAGGCATGCAACACCTGTGTGACTGATCAGCTGCTCAGACCCTAGCCACCCCAGAACAAAGATAAGAGTTCACAACAAATCATGCTGTTAGCATAAATAGCTGATCAAACTAGTACCACTTGACCTGGAGCCTCAGGCATTCAAAGAAAAAAAAGGGGGGGGGGGAGAAAAAGATCACTTTATCAGGCAGAATATTCCAAATGCTCAGAGCCTATCTCTCATGAGCTGGCAGAGGGCTAGCCTCCAGATAGGATCCTTTTGGGAATGTGTAGGGTTTGAGATACTCAGGGCTGGTGCCTTAACCCTTCCCTGTACAGCAAGGTAAGGCCTTGATTGTGGTATTGGTGCTTTTTAGAACTGTCATTGTTAGAAGATAAACTGATAGTGTCTGATCCTAGAAGAGATGATATAAGAACATACCCTAAATATGTATCATTTCAAAAAGGATCTGGCTAAATTTATAAATGAATGAATAAGAGTAGATTGCATAAGAGAAGTTAGAAATATTTCTTCTGAAAAAACTTCCCCTGAAAAATCTGCAACAGATGAAATTATGTCATATCCACATGATTTCATAACTACTAGGCTAGAACAGAAAAACTGACCTACAAGTATATTGGATATTGGGTGGATTCAGGAAAGAGGCCCAAAAGAAGAAAGTTAGCTTGGAAGTTGATGTTGAATTCTAGAGCAAAGACTCAGTCAGGAGTCTGTTTTAAAAATGTAGGTAATAATTGCTTACAAGGAAAAAAGCATGTTTTGATAAGAAACCTGGATATGGAAGAAAAAAATAGGATTCGAAGGTAATTTCCAAATAATCACTTTAAGGAAAAAAATAGTGAAGAAGTTAGTGAGACGTCCCAGGATGGGCACTGGGGGATGCTCGTGGAAGAGAGCAAATGAGGCATAGTGGTGAAAACCTTGACTGAAATCAGACAGACCTCAAGCCAGAAAGAAACCTGACCTCTCACTGAGTGATGCTGGCTAAGTTATTTAACCACTCAAAACCTCACTTTCCTCATCTTTTTAAAACAAAACTACCCAGCAAGTTAATTTCAGGAACTACACCTGGTAAAGATACAAGCATGCTTTGCACAGTCCAAGCACTAACTTGTTTCCGTCACTGTTCTCACGGTTGTCATCTAAAACAACTGGCCCCACAATTTAGAGGAAGGAAGATTTATTTACTCATAATTCTGGAGATTTCAGGGGTTCAGTCCACATCAGGCCAGGTGACATCGGCAGAATTCAGGTTGTGGTTTCAGGAGGTAGAGGAAGGGGAAGCTATAGAGAGCAAGCAAGGGGATTTAAGGATACAAGCAGTCCCCATAGCCATACTCCCAGTGACCTACCTCCTCTAGCCACAGCCCACCAGCCTAGGTGACCAACCAATATATCTGTTACAATGGATTTACCCACTGATGAGATTACAATCCTCACGATCAACTCTGAACATCAATACATGAGCTCTTTCAGGGGATATTCTATATCTAAAACCGTAACAACTGTTTTCTCAGAAAGAAGCATAAGAAGGATTTGCCCAAAAATTTTTAGGGGGGATATGGTATCCCTGAAACTAAGTCTTTAAAGTATCAGCAAAGAGGGGTAGCACTGTATATCATAAATGCTGTGGGATTTTAGAGAGTGAGCACCAAGAAAGGGCTACTGGATTTTTCTAAGGGCTCTTTAAAAGAACCCTTGCTCTGAATATCTTTAGTTAGTGTATTAGTCAGGGCTCTCCAGAGAAACAGACCCAATAGGAGATCTATTTGTCTATATCTTCATATCCAATCTAGAAAGAAACTTATCATGGATGTTGACTCATGCAGTTATGGAGACTGAAAAATCCCACCATTGGCTACCATATGCAAGCCAGAGACTCAGAACAGCTGATACTGTAGTTCCAGTCTGAGTCCTAAGGCCTGAGAATCAGGAGCACTAATAGTGTAAGTTCCAGCCCCAGCATGAGGACAAGAGACCAATGTCCCAGCTCAAGCAGTCAGGCCTAGAGACTGAGGAAGGTGGGTAGGGATTTTTGCCTTTTTATTCTATTCTGGTTTTCAAAGGATTGGAAAAGGCCCACTCGCATTGGGGAGGGCAATCTGCATTATTCAGTTTACTGATTGAAATGCTAATCCCTTCTGGAAACTTCACCTATGCTCCCAGAAACAATGACTAAATATCTCTTCACCCCATGACCCAATCAAGTCTACACACAAAATGCACCATCACACAACTGGTAAGAAAAGTGAGGTAACTAAAGTTTAAGCGGGGAGAGTTGGTGATACAGAATTAAAGATAATTTTATCCACAAATTGAAAGATTTACATTACCAATGATTAATGTATATTGCCATTCAAAGGAAGTGGAAATTTATTTCTATCAACAACCAGATCTTAAAAAGTGATTGTTTAAGTTCCAAAGTAATTGTTTTCACTTGTTAAATTTCAACTGAACACATTTGAGGAAAAGAGAAATCTTCCAATCTAATCTATTTCTTCAACCGAAGTTTACATATAGAGCCCATGTACCGATGTAAGTACATATATATATATATATATACACACACACACACACACACACACACAGATAATATGTGCATATACATATTATACATAATATACATTATCAGTAAGCTTTATCTGTAAATAGTTACTTGGAATCTGTAGCCTGCAAAGTATAAATGTGTAGTTAAGCAGGAAGGAGAAACTTCTTCGTATCAGATACTATATATTTATCAAAATATTTGGTATATTTAGGTTCTTGGAGAGACTAAAACGTTGTTAATCAACAATGCATTGTATCTATTTTGGGCATAAAGTCTAGTGAGTTTTGTGAATGCTTCCCCTGGGGGTCATGATGTACTTCCTTTTGGTTGGCCTAACCTTGGCTTTCTCATTGAGATGATGATGATGGCTGCAAGTATTTGTTTAGCACTTTCTAAATCCTAGGCACAAGCCAGACATGGTGGTGCACGTCTATAATTCCAGTACTTGGAAGGCTGAGACAGAAGAAGTGCAGGTTCAAGACCAGCATCATCAACTTAGTGAGACCCTGTTTCAAGGTTAAAAAAATAATAATAAAAAATAAAAAGTTTAAAGGATTGGAGGTGTATCTCAGAGGTACCCATGGATTCAATCTTCAGTGCCCCCCAAAAAAGAAAAAGAAACCCCCCTAAATCCTAGGTTCCCTTTTAATGCTTTAAGTATATCAGGTAATTTAAACTTCACAGAAACGGTGAGAAGGTATTGTTTTACCCATTTTTCAGAGGGAGGAAACAAACATACCAAAGGATGTGGGGTGCTAGAATTCAAACCCAGGAAGTCTGGTTCTAGCTTATACCCGCAACCACTAATCATGTTCTAAGATGAATCATAACTAGTGTTTTTAAAAATATTTACCATAAAGTGATAAATGCTTTATATTGGTGTTATCTTGTTTCATCTTCCAACCAGTCTATGTGACAAATAGCATTTTCTCTCATTTTAAATGAAGAAGGTGGTTTAGGTAGTTTGTCTGAAGTCATAGAGTGGTGAAACTAGCCACTCTGGCCTCCACATCAACTCTCCTAACTACCTCACTGGTCTGCCTTCAGGAGTCTATGGCAGGAAGACACATTTTCCTTTAGTTTCCATGAGCATTTCATGATTTATTTTAACTGCTGTTTGAAACTCAAACGTTGAGATTTAGCCGTTGGCTTCATTATCTTTATTCATTTTCTGTGCATTTATATATATAATGCACAAAAGTGCATTTCCATGGTTAGAGCTACTGCTGGGAAAGCTGTGGCTGGTCCTTCGGACTTTTCCAGAAAATTTTTGGTTATTTACCATTTGGAGGAACTTTGAAAAAAAGATTGTGAATTTTCTTCTGGAGTCAGGAAGTACATTGCTTTGGACTAAGGGAGAATGCTTATTCATTTTTTGTTGTCAGACAGTAATATAAATACTGAAGTTGTATAAAACCTCAGAAACAACTATTTCTTTTATGATGTACTTATGACTAGGCTATAGTTTTTCTTGTTCACTTTGTATCCTTCGTGCCTAGCAGAGTTTCTGGATGCAATAGCTGCTCAATACATAGCAAAAATAACTGATATTTATAAGAAGTTCCTATTCTAAACACCAGTAAGGGATTGATGTTTCAGTTCTGGATAACAATGCATTGAAAGTATGACATGTATAAATTATTACTTCTTAAAGACTCAGGATACAAAAAAACCCCACAATTATATTCAACATTAACTTACTCTGAGAATAGTATAATAAAAAAAATCCTGAAGACACTTTAGGATATTATATTCTAAGACCATCATTAAGAAAATCAATTAAAATTATAATAAAGAAGCACCAGATGATGTTCAGTTGTTAGAGTGCCAGATAAAATAGAATTTACTTAAAACTTCTCTTAGAAAGTATAATCATTTCATTTTCCCCTTTAACCTATTTTGTAAGCAAAATACTCTGTTAGTCTTATCAGTGACTTTGTACACTGCCACCTCTGCCACTTTCCCTTTGCCACAATACAAAAGATACAGATTTTACTTGCTTTCTGCATTTGTAAAAGCAAACCCTTTTTTCAAAAGCTGGATCTTAATGGTTCTGAGCATTGTAGCCATGGGCACCAGACAGACCTCTACTACTAGATTACACATTCAGTTTCATAGCTACCAAATTACATATTCAAGTAGTTTCTGGTGAATGGGGGATGGAGCTTTTAGATTTGATATCAGAAAAAAATTTGACACTATTTTAAATATGATTCAGATGAAGTATTCTTCTCATATAAAGATGTTAAACAATTACCATTGTTGGTGTAAAAAAGAAAGTGGGCGGATTGAGGTTGAGAAAAAAAATGTATCTTCATGAAAACCTTGCAAGGAGCAGTAATACAAATGTTCTTTGCACAGAGCTGCACTTAACTTAAAACTTAACCTAAAGTTTCTCTGATGTTGTGTGTGAAGGTGGTGAGCACCATTATTACCCACAGTGTGGTTTTGCTGTGTGGGTTTGAGGTTATAATCACTCCTTCAGTAGTGTGTGTAAATTCTAGAGGGTTCCATATGCTATCATTTCATATTGTGGATTTTTGTTTGAAAATGACTTTTTTTTTAAAGTTGTTTTTCGTTTCACCCTTAAATAAGGAAACAATAAGCCCTTGGTAAAAGGAACTTTCACTTTGATTAAGAGCTCTTAGTTTTTAAGTTTTTTTCTTTGTGTCTAAGTCCACAGGCTTTAGACATCAGGAAATATAATTTTCGGGAATAATTGCATAGTACCAAAACCATATGTTTTCTTAGGATTTGACATATTTAAGAGTGAGGTTAGGCCAGGTGTGGTGGTGCATGCTTGTAATCCCAGCATTTGGGAGGCTGAGAGTGGAGGATCCGGGTTTGCTGCCAGCCTCAGCTACTTAGTGAGGTACTCCGCAACTTAGTGAGACCCTGTTTCAAAATAAAGAATAAAAAATAGGGCTGGGGGTATAGTTCAGAGGAGGAATGCCCCTGAGTTCAATCCCCATTACTGCAAAAAAAAAAAAAAAAAAAAAAAAAAAAAAAAAAAAAAAAAAAGAGTGAGGTTAGATTTATTTTACTACAGAAATTTACCAAAGACATGAAAACCAAAGGCATGTAAGATTTTATTTTAATACTGAGGAAAAAACTTTCTTTTAAAAAATTGTTTGAATTATGTATCTAACAAAATTGAAATAGAAAAGTGGACACCTTTAAAAATATATACATTCCACTAATTAAAACGTGAAAATAGTGTAAAACAGTATGTGTAAGTAAGACCAAAACAAGATGTTCCTCAAGTATGTGGAAATAGATTTCTCTGGGGGTTCAAGCCTAAAGTGGATCAGAGAAGGAAATGTGCAGCTCTCTCTAGGACACATGAGAGCTCTCAGCATCACAGCTTGCCTAGAACTTTACTAGAGACGTATTGAGGGAGGAAGGTACACTTAAGTGGAAGTGTTAGCGAGGAAGAACGACAGGCTACCTTCTGCAGTGTGTGCACATTTTCCAGGGAAGGCGATATAACCTCAGAGACATTAAGTTGTCTGGTCTGCCCATTTTTGCCCTTTCATGGACAGGGGCACTCAGTTCTAGTGTGGGGCATATGTGACTTTCCTAATCATGTAAAGAACTATTGGGCTTATCTATGGAGTTGGACAAACCAGAGCAGCCACTTTTGGACTGAGCTTCGTAGGTGTTATGGTCGGGCAGGAGTCATGGGAATGTACATTTTGCTCTTTTTTTTTTTTTTTTTTTTTGGGTGGTACTGGGGATTGAACTCAGGGACATTCTACCTCCGAGCTATACCCCCAGCCCTATTTTTTATTCTTTTATTTTGAAACAGGGTCTCACTAAGTTGCGGAGTGCCTCACTAAGTAGCTGAGGCTGGCCTCGAACCCGGATCCTCCTGTATCAGCCTCCCAAATGCTGGGATTACAAGCATGTGCCACCATGCCCGGCTCATTTTGCTCTTTTTTTCTTAACTATCATTACAATCCAGTTTTTTGAAAAAAATTGTCATTAACAACCCTAGAGCATCTGTGACAGAGACTGGCAGTGCAGCCTCTTTTCAAGTACAGTGAAGGTGGTGATCTTGACCAGTGAAGTTGACCCAAGCCCAGGCTCCTTCCTGTTTTCTTTGTTCTGATTCATTCCTTGTTCATCAGATATGTATCTAATAATTCTGCTTCCTTTGTCAGTTTCCTATGAAGCCAAAAATATTTCCCAATCTGCTCGATGGTTGTATGTATTGTAAACGAATATGCTGGCATTTTAGCTGCATTTCACAGCCACTATTATATTGCTAAACCTCTCTTCTCAAAGAGTACAGTAAGAAGCAGCTTCTTTCATGCATCAAGTATTACTAGCCTTGGAGCTGGGTTTGGTGGTGCATGGTGCACTCCAGTAACCTCAGTACTTGGGAGGCTGAGACAGAAGGATCACAAATTTGAGAACAGTCTGGGCAACTTAGTGAGACTCTCAGCAACCTAGTGAGGCCCTCTTTCAAAAGCAAAAAATAAAACAGGGTAGGGGTGTAGCTTGGAGATAGAATGCCCCTGTGTTCAATCCTCAGTCAGTGTCTGTCTGTCTGTCTGTCAGTCTGTCTCTGTGTGTGTGTGTGGGGGGGGGGGAGGGAGAGAGGGAGAGGGAGAAAGAGAGAATTAGTAGTAGTTTGATTGGGAAGCAGTCAAATTCAGGTAATAATTTAAAGCTGTTCTTTTCTTTCAGGCAGCACCCTCCATTAAGTACTTAAAAATTTCAAGGGTCATATGCTTTTCTTTCCAGTGAGTGATGAGATTACTATGAATGATGCATTGAAGAGTTGAGAACATTGCGTTCCAATTTTAGCTGAGTCTCTAGCAAGCAGTATGACATCGCCCTGGTCAGTTAAAATCTCTGGTTCTTAGTTTTTGCCTATAATATATGAACACTTATTTTCTTTCAAATAAAGTATTTTATAGATAGGTTAATATGATCTTGCATGTCTGAAACATGTCTTTTATTAAAAATAAATATTTACTGAGCTCTTATTACATGCTGGGTTGTAGTCTAAGGGCATCATATGCGTATTCAGTCACTCCATGAAGAAGGCACCGTTTTATGGACAGGAGAATGGAGGCTTTGAGAGTGGAGTCAGTTGATCAAAGCTAGCAGACAGCAGAGCTGGGATTTATACTTGTGTCTGCCCAACTCCACATTCCGTACTCTTAATCATTGTGCTGTGCTTCTTAGATTTGGCATATAAGAAGGCTTTTAATCAATCTTAATTTGGGACATGTTTTACTTTCTATGGGGTGATTTTTCTCTTCCATCTTTATATTTTCTGTATTTTCTAAAGTCTGAAGAATTGAAAGAACTTTTGTGCTACCATGTGTTTCATTCTATAAACAATCCCAGACGATTTGGAAACTCACATCTTTTTTGAAACTTGATGTGCTAGTTTAGTGTTCAGTTCTTTTCCTTCTTAGCAGACTCTTTCTGTACTTTCTTTGTTTAAGGATGGTAAAAATGGAACTTCTAATGTTGTTGAACATTCTTAAAAATTAGTTTGGTTAAAGGAAAAAACTTGGCTTAGGATTTAGGGGATTCAGGATCTAGTTCTGTCTGTAAAATTTACTCTGTTATGGAGCAAACAATACTGCTTTGCCACATTTTTAAGTTATTATAAAGAATCAGATATATGAAAAGCATTTAGGAGCATAGAAACAAAGTATTTCTGTATGTCAGCAATCATAATATCTGCAATGGATTAGGGGTACCTTCATTAAAGCAAAAATAATTCTGAGCTTACTGTGGCATTGTGAAGATCTACTTAAGATAATTATAATTCATTTGGCTTAGCCTAAATATAATGCCAAATTTGGATTGCTGTAGATATATTTAGGGCATACAGGCAGAGAGCTGATCAAATTAATCTTTGAATTGTCTGTATCCATTGTTTAAGTGAAAACTTAGAAGTGTTTTATTATCTGAGTTGTGTAGAGTGAGGGGGAAAAATGGGAAAGAAAACTGGATTATGAAAAAATACTAGAGTGAAGGAGAAGAGGAAATAGAGAATTTCAGGGGAAATGAGGCTCAATAGGGTTGTTCTGAAGCATCCTGAAACTTGAATTCTAGATAAACTACATATTAACAGAGTCAGCTGCTGCATGTAGCTAGTGACTTTGCCATACTGAAATGCCATGCTCATGAACTGGGCCAGAGACTTAAGGGAGATAGCAGTGCTCTGCTATTTCTGAAGCACACACAATGAACTAAGGAGCAAATGGCTTGAGAGGTCATCCATAGACTTCTCAGACTTATTTCTCCAAGGCGCCATGTGTGTGTGGGATAATGTGTGTGTGTGTGTGTGTGTGTGTGTGTGTGTGTGTGTGTGTGTGTGTGTGTGTGTTGTGGTAGGTGAAATGGGAGGGTTAGATTGGTCTTTCTGAAAACCCATTAGCCTTTAGTGTCCATTGTTTCTCAGAGCCTTTTCAGCATCTTCCAAACTAGGCATTCAGGCACCACACACAATTTTTGCCATGTTCATCTACTTTCTTTTAAACTTGAATGTATTTTACACAGGAACTTTATCTTTTGTAATCTGTTTCATGTATTACAGTTTTTCCTAGTGCACACTGACATAAGTATATAAAACTAATACAAAACCTGCCTATTTGTGGTACACTTAAAATTATCTTGAGAAATACTCCTTTAATTTAATTTTTGTTCTTCTCTTTATAGAGTGGGTGGACAGAACTCATAGGGTGGAAGTTCAAAGGTAAACTCCAAAGATTGGAAATAAGGGATTTTTGGTAGAATTTTCTAGACAGATTTAAAATGATGAGTGGGAACTTGGTCTCTCCTATAGGTTATCAGTCTAAAGCAAAATTAGGTTAGACTTGATTTATTTTCTTTCTCTCTTTAAAAAAAAATACAGAAAATCCCCCAAACTTCTGAATAGTACTTAGGCCACTTAAATTTCTAGGCTTCATGAGTTTTCTCCCATTAATTTCCTAGCAGAAAATTTTCGGGATAACTTCAAGCTTGCCTTGGCTTCAGATAAGGGGAATGGGATTTTTTCTTGCTCATTTTAGTCATGAGATCTGCTCTACCAGCTCCTAAGTAAGAGCTTAGTTCTGAGCTACTATCTGTGAGCAGCCTTTTGCATGTCAGATTCATGCCAAGCCCCATGATTCCCAGAGGAAGCCACGGCTCCTGCCTTCTGGGAGGCACCAGAAATGTCCAGTGTGATATGGTCTGTGCCAGATACAGGGGAAACCAACTGCTTGGTGGATCAACAAAGGCTGAAGAGCTGGGAGAGCAGTGGGTGCTGGGCACAGTTTGTGGTACTAAGAATGCTGAAGTCCTTTCTCCTTAGGTAATCTTGGTGGATGAGTGGTATGCTGAATTTCTGTGGGTTCTGCATCGGCCCATGTGATTTTCCTAACAGGTATTCATGTTTTAAATGCGTAGTAACTCACAGCCTTGCTGCTCTGACACCCTCCCGTGAATTCGAAGCAATAACTAGGGAGCCTTCAAAAATAGTTGACAGGTTGAGGTGGCATTGTTTCCAAAGCTTCTTAACGAGGTTCTGTGCCTCAGGGTCAACTCTTCTTGTTTAAATATAGGCAGGCATGTCCTACATAACTGGAAGCAATGTTCCAGAAGTGCCTGCGGTTGGAGGGTGGGTTTTGTGGGGTTAGGCTTGTGGACCCCACAAGGTGAGGGACTCTTTGGAGTAGCCCCTCACTATCTCAGCAGCTCTGTGCCTGGAAAGGAAGGTGGTATGTACTGGGGAGAAGAAGGAGAATAAAACAAATTAACCTCTGCCATTTTGGGGAATATTTGAACAGAATCTGAGTAAATTCTGCCTTCCACATTGCCTATTCCCTATTCCTACATAACATGAACCCCTTTCATCCCAAATCTAGTAGTAGAGAGAACTTCAATTGTGTGCATGTGGGGGCCAGTTAAAGAAGACCCTTCCAACCTGTCCTCACCCTGGGTGCCTAAATCCTCCACGATGTCAATTGCCTTGATGACAACATCCAATCTTAGACTTAAGATATTTGTACAGGCCTTTTAATTTTTTTTTTAATTGTTAGCACAATTGTTCTCTGAAAGGAGCAAAAAACGAATCCTCTGATGGGTACTGCACGTTCCTTCAGACTCAGCCACTGCTCTGTGGTGCCAGAGGCCACACCCCTCCTCAGGCATAACCTCAGAAGACTATTTCTTTTGGCTGGGTCCTGTACCTTGGAGGATCCACCCAGCCGCCTTGAAGCTTTGGGTACTAGACATAATATTGGCAGAGTCCAAGAGTTATTTCTATTTTATGTGTTTTATTTAGTATGGCTGTATTAATTTTTTTATTCATCAGAAGTTCTGCTTTAGAATCTAAAATGTTTCACAAATCCACTGCCATTGAATTGTCTAATATATATGTGTGTGTATATATATGTGCTTTAGACTATATATATAAGAATACACATATTAGAAGTTCATATATATATGTATATATATATCATATATATAGTCTAAAGCACATTTAAGCATCTAAAGACTACCAGAATAAGGTAGCATTCCCAAGCGATGCCATATTGCCTTGCTCTTGGAGACAGAGCAAGTTGAGAATGTGGATTGACCTTTAGCTCGTGTTAAATTCTGTTTTTTTTCTCTTTTGAATGTGATGAGGCAGTTTTTCCTTGGAAAAATAGTTTGTGTTCAGCTTGGGAGGTTGATTTTTCACCATTGGCTTTTCCCTTTAATAATTGAAAACCACTGTTCATTATTTACATAAAACTGTCTTTTTTCTGGTCTGCTTTCTATAACCTTTCCCCTCTTAAGAATTTTAAGAATTCCCTGACTTTCCTTTGGGGGATTTTTATGCCTGCTTTATCCCAGATGTGGGACATAGACTAGGCCTAGGGTTAAAAAAAATTTTTTTTTTCAGTGTTCCTCTGTTTGAAAGACTTTCTTTTAACCAGTGCACAAATCTGCCACTGAAAGTGGGGCTTTTAAGAAAGTCAGGTAGTTAAGAGAATATGTGAACTTGGCTTATATTTCTGACTTACAGAATGACACCAAAATCCTTTCTGCAAAATGAGAAAGTAGACAGTAGTTTAAAATAATAATAAGAGAATGCACATGCAGTATATTCAACCTTTTAATTCTGGGATTTTATTTTCTGGATGAAGGCATGTCAGTTTCTAGTCCCAACAGCCCAGTGGCAGATCTTCACTGTGGGCTTGCTGGGGTTAAAAAAAAAAAAAGAAAAGAAAAAAAGCAAAATTCAGTCCTTTTTCTAGTAAGAAGTTCCCTACCTCCCATGCTTCCACCTATGCATATATGGCTGACGCCTACTCTTTTTGTCTCATGTAGGATCTTTCGAAGATGGTTTGGCTGCCTTGGAGCTCTGGAGATCTGGTTCCACGATGAGGACTCACACACGGGGGGCTCCCAGTGTGTTTTTCATATATTTCCTTTGCTTCGTGTCAGCCTATATCACCGATGAGAACCCAGAAGTCATGATTCCCTTCACCAATGCCAACTACGACAGCCACCCAATGCTGTACTTCTCCGAGGCGGAGGTGGCAGAGCTCCAGCTCAGGGCCAGGAGCTCACACGAGCACATCGCAGCCCGCCTCACTGAGGCCGTGCACACCATGCTGTCCAGCCCCTTGGAGTACCTCCCTCCCTGGGATCCCAAGGACTACAGTGCCCGCTGGAATGAAATTTACGGAAACAACTTGGGTGCCTTGGCAATGTTCTGCGTGCTGTATCCTGAGAACATTGAAGCCCGAGACATGGCCAAGGACTACATGGAGAGGATGGCAGCGCAGCCTAGTTGGTAGATTTTTGTCTTTTTCTTCTCTCTGTATTCACTTTGCCATGTAAAGAAATGAGTTCATACTCAAATGAAACCTCAGAGGCCAAGTTTCCATATGCTTTTTCATGTGTGTGTATGTGGGAGGGTAGAGGTTACTTATTATTTGTGTTGCCTGTGGCTTATGAGTGGCCCATAGTTTCAAAAATCCTATTAATGTCCATGTTTCCAGTTAGTAAGGGAATGTTTAGATACAACCTAACCAAAGAAAAAAAATAATTTGCTGAGCTGAGTAAACACTATCATGCTGATCATTGAGAATTTGTTCCCCTTTGCTTAATTAGGCAGATATAATCATCATCATTTGATGAGGATATTTCTGAGACATGCATCATGAGGTGATTTTGTCACTGGGTGAACATCATACTCCATTCCTTTGGAGTATCTCCCTCCCTGGGATCCCAAGAGCTATAATGCCTGCTGGAATGAAATTTATGGAAGCAACTTAGGTACCTGCACACACACACACACACACACACACACACACACACACACACGCACACGTACACATCAAATATACAAGTGTGTGTGTGTGTGAGTGTATTATGTGACAGACACAACATGTATGAGGCTGCTGCCAGCAAAACACAGCATACTATTTGATAATAAAATAATTTTTTTATAGGCTGAAGGAGTAACTCTAAAACAGAAATGTATAGTAAAATAACAATACTATACAAATAAAATAACAATAAATAGTATAATACATCAATCAGTAAGAGCTGTTATGTGCCATACTCTATATGACTGGCAGTGCAGTGGGTTTGCTTATGCCAACATCACCACAAGCACATGAGAAGTAAATGCACTGTGCCATGATGTAAAGATAGTTGTGATGTCATTGGGCAATAGGAATTTTCCAGCTCTGGTATAATCATATGGGAGCACCATCACCATTGTGTATGTGATTCTTCATTGACCAGAACACCACTAGACGGTGCATGATTGTATTCCCATCATGTGATGTTAGGTTTTAATTGACCCTTCAAGTTGTTAAAACTTTTAGCCAGTAGGAGATTTCAGCCAATTAAGACTTATTTGCATTTTATGGCACTAAGCAAAAAATCAATGTGATGGATTGACTATTTATTTATTTATTTATTTATGAGCTCAAACACAACTTGGTGGTGTTTGCAGAAGCCCTTTTTTTTGCAGTACTGAGAATTGAACCCAGGGACATTCTACCTCTGAGCTACACCCCCAGCCCTATTTTTATTCTTTTGAAACAGGGTCTCACTAAGTTGCAGAGGGCCTCACTAAGTAGCTGGGGCTGGCTGCAAACCTGCGATCCTCCTGTCTTAGCCTCCCAAGTATTGGGATTACAAGCAAGCACCACCGTGCCCGGCGATTAACGATTTATAAACAAGCTCATATCTGCAAGAAAACCAATATTATAGTGTAATCATATAAGGAGTTCTAATTATGTAATAGTTTACTTTCAGAAGTTCAAGATTCAAGAACAAACTTCTTGAACCTTTTGGTTAGCTTACATTTAATTTATTTGTTTATAACTAATGCTCCTCTCTGCTTCCTAAAAGATATGGGTTGAACTGACTAAACTAGGGATTCTATGAGTATTTTACCTAAGCTATGCTTTAATATACATTCATAGTTTCAGTTGCACTAAGAAGATTTGAAAAGCATATGTAAGCTGCCACTTGTCATAGAGTTGAAGAGAACTAATTATCAAATGCTTAGAAAACAAGGAAATGCATTTAATTCTGTGATTAATTGCATCTTATATATCATAGAGGTAAAGAATGGTGATTTGCAAGCCTTCTAATAAATTGCTGGGATTTTTTATTAAAGATTATAGAAGAGTTGGCATTAAGTCCATACCAAAGCTGATTTTTTATGCTTTTCTTGGCACATTATAGTGTCACATTATAATGTAGTTCACAGTGATAGTGACAGGCATGAACATAGCACTTGGTGAATTTTTAGGAATATCACTAAGTATATATATTCATTTCAAAGCTTACAATATTTTAGGCTGAAAATAACCTTCTTAATTTGATTTATTACAAATACAAAACTTAGCTATGCATGTGGTAGTTTCTGGCACTGATTCACATTAACTGATCTTATTTTATTTCTGACACCAGAAAATAAAAGATGGATGAAAACATCTGATAGTTGAACTGTAAGATTATGTTACCAAATGCTACAGTAACTCGCTTGACATTTGTGCAGTCAGTTAGTTAAAATGTCAATTATGTTTGCATTATTTAGGAAAAAAAAACTTTGTCTGTAAGGGCACATCCTCTTTTAAAGTGGTTTTATTTTAGATCAGTGGATTTTGACAGATATTGATGAAAATGTCCCAGAGATAGTTATTGTAGAATGCCATCTACTTCATTTCATAAGACTAACGGACTCTGAAGTGCTTTTTTTTTTTTTTTTAAATGGAGATATTTAGCACATGTACAATAGTGTTAAGAAAATTGTACAAGACCAGTGCAGCATTACAAGTTATATGAGACCACTTTCATTTTATTATTAAGATGAAGAAATTCAGGTGTATACATACTAATGAATGCTCTTATTATTCAGAGAAAGTATCTGATAAAAGAAGGAAAGATGATAACTTCAAATAAAGATTTTAATTTTCTAATAGTTTTTATAAGTTCAGATTTCTGTGTCGCTGGAGAGTGTAGTAATTTAGAGAACTAGTACTTTATTCATTGGCAATATTGATAAAATAGGTACAACTCTATGCCACTGTCCAGCATCTAGAGGCCAGTCTGTGACTTAATGATGCCGAGCACTTGATTTCCTTCTCATAACCTCCAAGAAGCTAAAGGATAGCAATGAAATGTTTACCTTTGGCTTCTAGTTCTGGAAGTGATCAGGAATAGACAATTGAGCTACTTGCACATTTTATTTTTTTATTTTTGCGGAACTGGGGATTGAACCCAGGGGTGTTCTACCTCCGAACTACACCCCTAATTCTATTTTTTATTCTTTATTTTGAAACAAGGTCTCACTAAGTTGCAGAGGGCCTCACTAAGATGCTGAGGCTGGCCGCAAACCCGGATTCTCTGGTCTCAGCCTCCCAAGTATTGGGATTACAAGCGTGCGCCACCATGCCCAGTTTAGCACATTTTAGATTGTACTTTTTAATGGAAATTTTAACTTTTTAGCCATATTTAGTTCCTAGACTCTTAAACATTCATTTAGTTTTCGTAGTTGAACATAGTCACTTTTTAAAAAATTTTTTTTTATTTTTTTAGCATGGATTTTTATACATTTCTTGGGTACAACAGAGTTAATCACGCATCTTTGTTGGGTACAAGCTAGTATAGGTAAAGACATCCATGCACACATTTCTCATTAACCTTTCCCCAATTTCCACCCCCCTCCCTCCTTCTCCCTCCTTCTCAAGGTCAGTTTAGTGATTGACTTTGATGTGATCTTGTAAGTAAATCATGCTCATTAGGGTGTCCCCCCTCCCCCCATCACCTTCCATTAAATCAAATTCTTTGTTCACCTAAGAATTTTCATTCGTCTGGAGTCCCTCTTATGTCCCATTTTCTCCCTAGCTTCCACATATTAAGGAGAGCATTTGATTTTTAACTTTTTGTGACTGACTAATCTCACTTAACATAATGTTTTCCAGTTCCCTCCATTTCCTTGCAAATAATATGATTTTGTTCTTCTTTATGGCTGAGTAATATTCCATTGTGTACATATCCCATAGTTTTGTAATCCATTCATCTGTTGTTGGACATCTTGGCTAGTTCCATAGTTTGGCAGTTGTAAACTGTGCAGCTATAAACATGCGTTGGTCTGATAGTTTGGTTTCCTTTCTTTTGGGTAGATACCCAGTAGAGGTATTGCTGGATCATATGGTAGGATAATTCCCATTCGTCTGAGGATCCTCCATACTGTTTTCCAAAGTGGTTGCACTAATTTGCAATCCCACCAACAATGTATTAGGATTCCCACTTCTCCACACCCTCGCTAGCATTTGTTGTTGTTTGTGTTCTTGATAGTTGCCATTCTGATTGGAGTTAGGTGAAATCTCAAGGTAGTTTTGATTTGCATCTCCCTGATTGCTAATGATGTAGAACACTTCCTCATACATTTATTGGCCATTTGTATTTCTTCTTTTGTGAAGTGTCTATTTAGATCCTTTGCCCATTTTTTGATTGTGTTATTTGTTTTCTTAGCTGTGAGTTTCTTGAGTTCTCTGTATATCCTAGATATGAGTCCTCTGTCAGATGAGTAGCTGGCAAAGATTTTCTCCCACTCAGTGGGTTCTCTGTTGAGGTTCTTGATAGTTTCCTTTGCTGCACAGAAGCTCTTTAGTTTAATGTAATCCCATATATTGATCTTCCTTTGAGTTGCTTGTGCTTTTGAGGTCCTGTTGAGAAAGTTTTGAACTGTGCCTATGTGTTGAAGTGTTGGACCTATGCCTTCTTCAAGTATCTGCAAGGTCTCTGGCCTGACTTCCAGGTCTCTGATCCACCTGGAATTGACTCTTGTGCAGGGTGAGAAAGTGGGGTTTATTTCCATTTTCCTGCATATGGTTAACCAGTTTTGCCAACACCATTTGTTAAAGAGGCTATCTTTTTTCCAGTGTATGTTTTTGGCTCCTTTGTCAAAAATCAATTGACTGTAAGCACG
The DNA here is from genome assembly GCA_004027655.1 of Graphiurus murinus. NCBI lineage: Eukaryota > Metazoa > Chordata > Mammalia > Rodentia > Gliridae > Graphiurus > Graphiurus murinus. The sequence goes on along the minus strand of PVLC010004683.1, from coordinate 203 downwards.
TGGATCTGTTTCTGGATCTTCTATTCTGCTCCATTGGTCTATGTGTCTGTTTCTGTGCCAATACCATGCTGTTTTTATTACTGTGGCTTTGTAGTAAAGTTTGAAGTCAGGTATTGTGATACCTCCTGCATGGTTCTTGTTACTAAGAACTACTTTGGCTATCCTAGGCTTTTTGTTGTTCCAAATGAATTTAAGGACTGATT